>CAUYQS010014575.1:0-155000 GCA_963574585.1 Otolemur crassicaudatus
GTTAAATGACGGTTGGGTGCAGGAAGAAATAAAAGAGGAAATCATTAACTTCCTTGAGCACAACATCAATGAAGACACAAGTTACCAAAACCTGTGGGATACTGCAAAAGCAGTTTTGAGAGGAAAATTTATCACTTTAGAAGCCTACATTCGGAAAACAGAAAAAGAGCGCATCAATAAACTCACAAGCTATCTTATAGAATGGATACATAAATCAATAAAATGAAATAGAGATCCCAAAAGTAGACCCATAAAAATATAGTCAACTGACTTTTAATGAAGGTGAAAATTCAACACAATGAGGAAAAACAAGTCTTTTCAAGAAATGGTGCTTGAACAATTGGTGATCCATGTACAAAAGTAAGAATCTAAACTCAAAGCTCACACACTTTACAGAAATTAACTCAAAAAGGATCACAGACTGAAATGTAAAGAGAAAAACAGTAAACATAGAACATAAGATTGGCAAAAATTCTCCATCACTTTAGGTTTTTTTACTGATCGTCTTTGAAATACTACATCAAAGACATGATCACCTAAAAATAATAGATCAGCTGAACTTAATAAAAAATTAAAAATTTGGGCTCTACAAAAGATATTGTCAAGAGATTAAAAGTCAAACAATAGTCTTGGAGAAAATATTTGCAAGGTAGATCTGATAAAGAATTGCTACCAAAAATATAAAAAGAGCACTTAAAATCTACAATATGAAACTTTGTCAAAAGTGTGCCAAAGTGTTAACAAACGCCTCACCAGGGAAGATACACAGATAGCAAATAAGCATAGAAAAAGGTGCTCTGTATGTCATCAGAGAAATGCAAATTAAAACAAGGACATTCCATTACACCTTCTAGAAAGGCCAAAATTCAGTACCTTGACAAGATCTGATGCTTACAAGCAAGTGGAGCAACAGGAATTCTCATCTGTTGTTATGAGAATCCAATGTGGTATGCTGTGGAAGATAGCTTGGCAGCTCCTCACAAAACTAAATATATTCTTACAATACAATTTGGTAATTGTGTCACATGGTATATATTCAAAGGATTTGAAAACTTATGCCTGCACAAAAACCTGCTCCTAGATATGTATAGCAACTTCCGTCAGAATTGCCAACACTTAGAAATAACTGAAATGTCCTTCAGTATGTGAGCAGATTAGTAGTTGCTAAGGGTTAGCCTAGAGGGAGAGATAAAGAGAGGATGGAGGATGGAGGATTCTTAGGGCAGGGAAACTATTCTGTATGAGACTATAAAGGGTGAATACACATCATCATATATTTTTCCGTAGAACACATAATGCCAGCAGCCAAGTCCTAGTGTAAACTATGGAATTAGGGTGATAAAGATGTGCCAGTGCAGACTAATCAATCATAACAAATTGCACCATTCTCATGGAGTAGGCTGATGGTGGAGGGAGCTAAGCCTGTCTGGGGCAAGGAGCATCTGGAACATCTCTGTACCTCTGTGCAACTTTTCTGTGAAACTAAAACTGTTAATCCTTATGTCTATTAAAATTTTTTTCTTACTCCATCTATTTTCTTTTTGTTTTTCAAAACTTTTCTTATAATATTGAGTTCATGAGGTTAGGAGGTGTTTATTTCCTGTTATATCCTTAATGCTTGATATCTGGCAACACTTACGCACTCATTTGTTGAATATTAAATAAATTAGTTGATGAAAGTTAATTGAAAGCCTTTTTTGTCCAAAAGAAAAGACAGTTCAGAAGACGATGACATTTGCACTATCTTATTTCCTACTTATGTGTAACTGGGATTGCTTTAAGCATGAAACACATACTATCATTTAATACGTGCATTAACCCTGTACATCAGTGAAGTTGTTGCCCTCATTATTCACATTACACAACACACACACAGAGAAAACAAACAATGATAATTTTTGTGTGTGTGAAGCTAGAAAGGGAAACTTAATCAGTTTGCCAGCAAAGTGTGAAAAACGGCCAACTATCCAAGTCAAAATACCAAATTTTCCTGAACATTAGCAGAAATACAGCACTTTTCAAAGGAAAAGCCTATTGTAGTTCAACTATAGTTAATAATTCTAGTCTGCCCATCTCTGCAGAGGACAAAAACGTGACTGCCAACCTCCTGAAAGTTCAGAGCAGGCCTTTGCCAGCAAGGTGCAGGCCTCCATCCCCATCTCTGTCCCTAAATTTTTCAAGATTTTATTAAATGGGATAGAAGATAGTTGACATGAACAGGGCAGACTTCAGAGTGAATGCTTTTAACCATGGTCTATAATTACCTCCTGGAGCATTCTCTGTATTTAGAAGGGAGAATTGACTTAGAAATAGGAGTAGGATGTATAAAAGAAATTTAACCTGGCTTGGAAAATTGGAATAAGTTAGTTTAAAGTGAGAAGAACTATGATAATATCAAAGTTTCTTAATGTATAATCTAGACAAAAATGTCAAACACAATTTTATGTTAGGAAATTTAAAACCAATTGAGTGGATTGCGAAATTAGTCCCAGAACACTTTAACCAGGTGGCATAATAGTGTACAAATAAGTTAATATTCAAATGTACACTCCCACACCTTCAGTTTATAACTACGTTTGTAAATCCAGCTGGAAGAAATAAATATAAAAATAAAATCAAAATATTAAACTATGCAAGCACAAGCACACGTACTTATATTTCCTTTCTTCCTTTCTCCTTCCTTTTTTCCTCCTCTCTCTCCCTTTACCTCTGCCTCTCCTCCTCACTCTTTTCTCCAGTGAAATCATACCAAGGATTGTAGGCAAATAAGTTACATATAAGCTGAGCTGCTCTTGCTGAATTGTGATGAAAAACCAAAATTTTATGTATTCTTGTCACTTCCCACAACTACCACCAACCAAGCAACATTATCATAATTTTCCTCAGACACAGAAACCGTCTGGAAACAACCAATTTAAACAACTCTAGGTTTAAGTAAGAGGCATGTAGCATTATTTATGACCTACAGTCTCCATAATTCTAATGATTATTTTTGTGAAGCTGACTTTGGATATTAGACATTTCCACCCAAGGCACAACACATCTATTCTCACCAAAACTATTCCTTATTACCTTCCTTCATGTCTTCCGGATCTTACATTCTCATATTTAATTTCTCCTCATTCATCTTGTCTACCACCAAATATACTAGCTATATTCCTCAAGTGTCTTTAGGTCCAGTTATTCCTGTCCTTCTACACTGCTCTGTCTCAAGACCTGATGGTCACACATCTGTCTTATCTTCTTGCTTCCAGCTTCTTCTTCCTGATCTGCACAGTGATCATTCTAAAACAAATAGTGGATGGTAATAGAGGGTTAATGGTGCTCTGTTACCTAAAAAAAAAAAAAAATCCTATCAAGGTCTCCAAATTCTATTAAGATGCCACTGTATAATTTATCAGATGATTCTCACAGTTTCTCTCACACTCTGTAATCTACTCAGAATAATTTTATGTCTAGGTCATGCCATTCTCTTTTTGGTCTCCATATTTATTAATGGGTTTTCTCCTTTGCTGAAAATTTCATTATTCACATTTTCTCTCTAATCACTGTTATCTATGCTGTGAAGACTTTCCTGACCCTCTCTACTATGAAACACCTTCTTTCTAGCCCTTCACTGGGCTCCAGTACAATTTCTCTCCTGCTTCTATTATACACATTATTATGTGCAAAGTAATTATGTTCTGCATGAGAACTTTGAGGTTAGAAACCATGTTATATCTGTTCCCAAATATACAGAATTTGGTGTATATAATTATCCCCCAGAAAATACAGATTCATTATATATATTGTTTCTTACATGATACTCAATTTCTCTAATTCATTAAATTTAAAATGTCATTCAATGTAAAAGACATCACTATTAAGTAAACTAAGTGAAATATTGCAATTAAGTTATGACATACAGTTGAATATGAAACACCCAAATTTTAAGGATGTTAAAATGTAGCAATAAATGGGTGGCATAAAAAGGATGAAGTATGAGGTTATATTTTGAATGCTAAAATACCATTGAGGGAAGATACAATAATTGGAAATGTCTTCAATCAGTGTTAAATTGCATACTTAAAGAAGATACTTGTTTAAATGTTAGTCAAATAAAAGGATGAGAGCACATAAGCAAACAACATAGGTGTGGCGATTAATCTCAGGAATTCAACCTCACAATTGTACTGTACATATTTACTGTAATTACAAATAAGTATGTAAGTCACTTGAAGCAAGTAACATTCCCTACTGAGGTATGATAGCCATGAATACACATACAACTATGAGATAAAGTGAAAAACAAACAAAATACGACCATTCTAATGATATGTGAATGGGTTCTAATGATACCCATGCAACTACATGGATTTTAAAAAGCTTCACACAAAGAAAAAAATCCATATTAAGCAACTTAAAAGAAACGAAGAGGGGACCTGCAGGAATATAGTGTAAAGGGAATCAAAAACTGGCTCAGCGCCTGTGGCTCAAGTGGCTAAGGCGCCAGCCACATACACCTACGGTGGTGGGTTCGAATCCAGCCCGGACCCACCAAACAACAATAATGGCTGCAACCAAAAAATAGCCAGGCGTTGTGACGGGTGCCTGTGGTCCCAGCTACTTGGGAGGTGGAGGCAGGAGACTCACTTGACCCCAGGAGTTTGAAGTTGCTGTGAGCAGTGAAGCCATAGCACTCTACCCAGGGGGACAGCTTGAGGCTCTGTCTCAAAAAACAAAACAAAAAAACCCCAAAAAACTGATTTTAGAAATGCCAGGCACCATTTGAATACATTTTTTGTGCAAAATTAATTGTAGAAAAAAGGATGTTTGGGGCAGCACCTGTGGCTCAAGAAGTAGGGTGCCAGCTCCATATACTGGGGGTTGTGGTTCAAACCCTGTCCTGGCCAAAAACTACAAAAAAAATTATGTTAAACATATTAATTTTATCATTCATATAATATATAATTAAAATTTTTCAATATCTGGTATGATACACATATACATTTTAAATATATGATAAAATATTAAATTAAGTATTTATTGTAAGAAGATATTCATCTTATGTACTTACATGCCTACAATTTAATTGGGCAAGTTGAGAACTTTCTTTGTTGATAAGTCAATGATTATTAAAATATTTATGAGATACATACAGTAATTTTGAATTTGCAGTGCTGGGGACATTGCCTATTTCAAAACAAGTTTTTCTTATAAAAGCTTATCTTGGCTTGGTGCCTGTGGCTCAAGCAGCTAAGGCGCCAGCCACATACACCTAAGGTGGCGGGTTCGAATCTCCAGGCCGGGCCCGCCAAACAACGACGGCTGCAACCAAAAAATGGCTGGGCGTTGTGGCGGGCGCCTGTGGTCCCAGCTACTTGGGAGGCTGAGGCAGGAGACTCACTTGAGCCCAGGAGTTACAGGTTGCTGTGAGCGTGATGCCATGGCACTCTACCCAGGGGGATAGCTTGAGGCTCTGTCTCAAAAAAAAAAAAAGCTTATGTTGCCCACATATATGATCATGCTAAAAATGTTTGATCAAGCAATAGAAACAAAAGAAAAATGCTGAGGTTTAGCATAGTAACTTTCAAATAAAATGCTTAACTTAATTAAATAAAAGAATATGAAATTATGGAATTCTCCATGGAATTCTGAATGTTGGATTTTCAGAAAGTTAAAATGAAACAATAGAATATATAAAGACCACTGAGAAACACACACACATTCACATATGCACAGATATAAATAGATAGGTAAATACATAGTTGATAGATAAATAAATAGGATAAAATAGCTGTTGTATAAGAAAAAAATATGAAAACAATATGATTCTTCAATATGATGTACCAAAAAGCCAGAGGATGGCGTAAAAAAAAATCTGTCAAACTATTAGTTTTATGGATGACTTAAACTAAGAGAGATATAGCTATGCAACAATTCTTAAAATTCTAAGAGAAAACTTTTACATGAATAATTTTGGGGAAAAATTAAGCCATATTTTACTAGCTGACAATCTTATTAAAGAATGTGCCTGCCTAATACTTTGTCAAGCCAAGATTTTCAGTTAAGATTTTCCTGATTTTCTCTATTGGAGCTTATTTGCTCTGCCATGCTTCCCACAGTCAGTTGATAATTTTGAGTCACAATTCAACTAATTTTTCCCATGTATTCGTCACTTCTGCTCATTACTGGCCGTGCCGATTTCTTTTTATGAGTACATGTTCTTTCCCCTCAGAAAAATGTCTTATTCATTTCTACACTGCCATTTTCTTCATGTCATTGTCCCCATAACTTGGGATTAACATGTCCCTGATTTCACTTCTACTCTTGCCATGTTTAAAAAGAAATTTAATGTTTGTTTCTTGCTCTAGTTGAAGCCCCAACATTCTCATAATAGCATGAGAATAGCACACAGCAACAATAATGAACAACAGTCAGCATACACCACCACATGTCAACCTGATCACAGCTGTGTGATACTGATATACCAAGGTTATGAACCCTTACTGAGCTGTCTGTACAGTGCTAACATAACTGCACAGAGGGAAATTTGCAAATTTAATCATCAGATCTCATATGACACATTACAGCACATAAAGTAAAATTTATCGCAAGAATAAATATTATTTTAAAATTCACACATGAATTAATATAGTTTTCTATTTTGTATACACTAAGTCCTTCAATATAATGTGGATTGAAGTAATGAAAGAGACTATTCTTTTATTTCTGATCTCCAAGAAAATCATTCCTTTTTTGTTGAGGTAATGTTTGTGGATGGTATGAGGAAAGTATCAAAGATTGTTGTCAATTTTTTAAAAAATGTTTTATATGTGTGGATGTCTAATGGGCCTAGTGCCATTCTTTTATCTGACCATCTTTTTCCTCATACATTTTGCAGTGTCATTGTACCCAGTGTCAACTGGGTATTATTTCTAGAGTCTCCGTTTGATACTATTACTCTATATGTCTATGAATATGTGAGCAATGCAGTGCCTTGAAAACTAGTTTTAAAGGAAGTTTAAAACTCAGATATAAAAGTCCTCCAGTTTTGTTCCTTTCAGGGATATTTTTCAATTATTAGTGCATTAGTTTTATGCTTATTTTGTTTAATTTATCTTTAGATGATTGTGACATAAAATTAAAAATCAATTCCAAAAGGAACTGTCAAAACTCTACAAATAAATGAAAATTAAATGGAAATTAAACAGCATGATTGTGAATGATCTTTGGGTCAGTAATGAAATCAATATGGAAACAAAATTTTTTTAAATGATCAAAACTTATGACACAACATATCAAAACCTCTCTCAAAGAGCAAAAGCAACAAAAGAGGGAAATTTAAAGCATTACATTACATGTCTACATTCACAAAGATGGAAAAACTATAAATTAATAACCTAGTATCACTCCTCAAGGAAATAGAAAAAGAAGGACAAACCAAACCCAAAATAGCAGGTAAGAAGAAATAACAAAAATCAGAACAGAACTATGTAAAATTGAGACTAAAAAGAAAAAAGATCAATGAAACAAAAAGTTGGTTCTTTGGAAAGATAAACAGAACTGGTAGAACAGTAGCCAGATTAGCCAAGAAAAGAGAAAATTAGAATAAACTCAATCAGAAAAATAAAAAGAGAAATTACAACATTACCACAAATATAAAAGGTGATCTGAGACTACTATGAACATCTTTATGCCCGTAAACTATTAAACCTAGAAGAAATGGATAATTTCTTAGAAACACACTACCTATCAAGTTTGAATCAGGAAGAAATAGAAATCTTAAACAAATAATGAGTAGTAAGATTAAATCAGTAAAAAATAAAATCCCAACCTTAAAAATTCCAGGACCAGATAATTCAAAGCTGACTCCTATTATATATACAAAGATGACCTAGTACCAATCCTATTGAAACTTTTCCAAAAGATGAACAAGGAGATCTTCTCCAATTCACTCTAATGAAGCTGGTATCTCCATGATACCAAGGCCTGGAAAAGAAAACTACAGACCAATGTTCTAGATAATCACAGATACAAAAATTATCAACAAAATACTATAGAACCTCCATAACTATCATCTCCTTACATTGACCACCTCCTTAAGTTGACCTAATTCCTAGACCAGATAGATATCACATGTACTCAGTGGAAGTTCCTTATGTTGACCACCTCTATATGCTGACCAGTTAGTTATAGTCCATTGGGTGGTCAACTTACAGAGGTTCTACTATACTAGCAAATGAATCCTATAGCATATGAAAAAGATAATTCACCACAATCCTGGGTTTTATCCAAGAATTCAAGGATGGTTCAGCATGTGAAAATCAATAAATGTCATTCATCACATAAACAGAAATAAAAACAAAAGCCATAGATCATTTAAATACATGCAGTTTCTCTGTTAAGCAATTGCAAGTGATTATTTTTAACAAATGCCCTTGGAATGACTTTTTTATAGAGAGTGTCCAAAGAGAGGTCACATTTTGACAATACCAGGTAAATAGGGATATTCCAGGAGGCTATTAAGTAGTGACACTGCTCTTGGGACAAAGCCTCATAAAGAGATCTAAGCCAGGTCTATTTGTGCCAGTGGTGGCAAGGATGCTGTTTTTCACTGCTGTAATTAATGTGAATCTGTTAGTCTTCAAGACTATCATAAAATAGGATGAAGAGGATAAGAGTAAGCAAAGTTAAATGTTATAAGCCTCACCACTATATTGAGGTTAAGTAGATTTTTTTGAATGAATTCTCTTTAGATGGTTGCAAACCTTTGATTAATTTTTGGAGTTTTGAGAAAGTCAATTTTTATAATTTGGGAATATTTTCATTGCTTTGTGGAGGAATGAATTTCTGGAGTCCCTCATTCTAGAACTCGGACCCCACATCTTTATAAGTTAATATACTTATCAATATGGTTGGATTGAATCTATCATTATGTTATTTTTTCTCTCATTTACTCTTGGATAAATTTCTGATTTATTCTAGCTTAATTGCAAAAATGCCCTTATTTCATAAATCTTAATGTGTATAAATATTCTATAACAAAAAAGTTCCATTTATAGAAATATTTTCTGAATCAATTCTTCTCCATATGTCACAATTGACTGGTACAAAAATATTAATAAAATTGATATTTGAAAACAGAGAAATCACTAAAACCTAAATTTCCATTGGTAGGAAAATAAATGTGGTTTAATTATAAAACAGACTAGAATATGGGGAAAAGGGAGAGGGAGGGAGGGGAGGAGTGGGATGGGTGGAGGGAGGGTGATTGGTGGGATCATGTCTATGGTTCATCTTATAAGAGTACATGTGAATCTTTCTATATGTAGAACATAAATGTCTTAACACAATAACTAAGAAAAAGACATGAAGGCTATGTTAACCAGTTTGATGAAAATATTTCAAATTATATCTAAAACCAGCACACTGTACCCCATGACAGTATTAATGTACACAGCTATGATTTAATAAAAAACAAAACAACAACAACAAAAAAAAACTAGTGGTGAGGATGAATAGACTTCAGGTTAAAAAATTGACACAGATAAATTCTAAAATTATAATGTGAAACAAAGACTCCTAGGGCTTATATACTTTGGAGACAAACACTGTTACGTGTCTTCCCAGAGCAGGTGCTGTTTTCATCACTGATGAATATTTTTACTGACCTGTTCTTGCCTAAGCTCTGATACCTTTCCCAGTTCATTTGCAAAGGAATGCTTACCTGATAAAGATACATAGCAGAACTGCAGTATTTCCCTCTCCTGCAGCATAAAACATTGTGTCTCCATCCAGACCCTAGTCCTTCCACATCTTTCCATGAGATGTTGAAAGATGAAGACTGTACACCTTACTTCACTGGTTCTTTTTGTTCATAGAACAAAAGCCTGTTTTTGTTGAGGCTCTAATATTTACTGTAGTTGCAAGCTTAAGTTTAACTTTGATGCATCACCCTGAATAATACACAAAGTAATTTTTTACTCCATTAGTAGGATCTTGAATACCAGAATTTTTACACCCCAGGTTCTATTGGGTAGCTAAAATAGATCCAGATGATCAATTTTTTTTTTTTTTTTATAATAGGCAGTAAGCATGCCTACACTCTGCACCAGATAAAGACATTGTCTCTGTTAGACTGAATGGTGACTGCATTTTCCTTTGGAAAATGACACTTGACACTATCTCTATGTCACAAGCCTCTGTGTAAACTTGCCCTTTGCTGCGGTTACTTTCTTTACTCTCAAGAAAAAATGCTCTAAGGTTGTACATAAACACATATCTTTGAAAAAAGTCCCAAAGAAGGGATAGTCAGTGCTTTGTTCACAAGACAGGCAGACATCTAAGAGACACATAGAGAATTATCTACCAGGAATCTGCAGTTACTTTTCCCAGTGCAGCCTACTTCTATTCCTCTCTAGCTTGCTGCTTTGATGTGTATATTCTCTTATAACTCTTTAATTGTTGAGTTAAAATATTATATATATACATATATAATCTGTCCATAAAGTATCCAGCCATATACTATAAAAAGTAGGAACATTAATCCTAGAAGATAGGACATAATACATAGGACACGTATTATGTCCTATGTATTAAGATAGGACATAATCCTAGAAGATAAGACATAATACATAGGACAGTGACATCTCAATCCTCTTCAAAGTAGGCACTTGGGACCACACACAGTTCTCCTAGCATCTCTCAACCTCATCCACACACAGTTCACATTCTCAGGGGTTCTACTTGTTGCAGGCCTTCTAGAATGTGGATCACTGTCAACAAATTCTCAACCATCTTTGTTATTTGCACTGCACTTGTGGCAATTAACCCCAGAAATCTCTGAATCATGCATGGAAAAATATTCACATTTAATGCAAAATTTGATGCAGATTCTTAGCTCCCACGTCTTAGTCATTTTGAATGTGAGAGCCACACAGTACACATGCTCACTCCACAGTGTCTCATGTCCCACTGACTGCAAAGTGAAGTCACCTTTGTTCACCCATGAGGAGTCCAGTCCACTCTCCTTGGATGCCAGGTTACATTGATGTTATGCAAACTTTTCTCATTATATTAACATAGCTGGATACTTTCTGAACAGATTTTATGTGTGTGTGTGTGTGTGTGTGTGTGTGTGTGTGTGTGTGTGTGTATAGAGAGAGATCACTTAATTCCTTTTACCTAAAGTTCAGTAAGTCATAAAAGTGAAGGGAAACTATATGAGATTGAAGAAAAAACTACATGAGATAAATATAATAAAAAAAAAACAGACAAATCAAAGCAACCTCATTTTATACATACATATCAATATTTAATGAAAATGTTCAAATTTTGATTTTAATTATCTTTAAAATCCTTATGACACTACTGTCTAGAGTTTTTATAAGTATTCAAGCACATGGACATCAGGAGATTCTGAGGATAATAGAAATCATGAGTGCTGAGCACTTGGCATTTAAGAAATAAATTAGATTAGCATATACTGTTTTATAAACAATTTAATGAGACTGACTGCAGTATACTCAGAGTAAAATAATACTAAAAGTAGCAAAATACTAGAAATTATTTTTAGGCAGTATCAAAATTTTATTAATGTAGATATTGAAACAAGTCTAAGAGGACATTGTTGAAATGTCAATGATTTCTAGCCATGTGGCACTGTGTTAGTTACTGAAAACCTCTCTGGCCTCAGTTTCCTGTTTTGAACAAAAAGCACCAATAGAAATGGCATTATAGAGTTGTTTTGAGCATCCAAAAGAATGCATGCATGCTAAAACACTTTATTTAGATTATTTTTTGCACACTATAGATTCAGTATTGAAAACAAAGACCAAATTTGAATACACTGATGACATAGTGATAGTGGTTTTGCATTCTATACTCAGTTGATTGTATTTGCTAACCTCTCACATTTTTATCTACACAAACAAATGGTATTAAAGGAAAAAGTCAGAAAGTATACAAGATATCTTGAGGTGCCTACAGTAGTCTTTTTGTTTTCTTGAGACAGAATCTCACTCTGTCACCCTGTGTAGAGTGCTATAGCATCATCATAGCTCACAACAACCCCAAATTCTTGGGCTTAAGTGATCCTCCTGCCTTAGCCTCCTGAGTAGTTGAGACCATGCTGCCTGGCTATTTGTAGTTTTTTAGAAAGTTATTGCCTCAAGTTTTTAGTCTACTTAGTTTATGAAATAAGCACATTATTGAGGTCAGCCAGAATGTAGAGTTTTGAAAATTTAGTAGCTGGGTTTATTTAATATATTTGCTTGAATACATAGATTCTGTATTTCATTTTAAAGCAAAAATATTTTTCCTATTTCTGCACCTTTTGTGTGATAAATCATAGTAGTGAAACATTTATTGTATTCACCAGAATGGAAAAACTCAGAACAACAAAAAGTACTCCGTGGTCCAACTTCTTTTTTTTGTATGATCAAGCATTGTTTAATCATCATATTTACCACAATTAGAAAGGGTGTAAGTGTTTTAGGAAGAGGAAAACATGTTTTCTAAATAGTTCTTGTTCAAGTCTTAATGATCATGCCATTCAAAGGTCATTAAGTATACTGTGGACTAATTAATTTCCTATAAAATTTCAGTGATGATTAGAGCTTTTATTTCATTGTGGAAAAAAATTAGGATACAAAACAATTTTTAGTAGTTTATTGAGCGTGATCTGTAACATCTCAATCACAGATTAATATTAAGACTAACTAGAGCTTGACATTGTTGGTAGTGTTACTGAAAATTTGCTTTTATCAGAATTTAATTTACATCAACATTCTACTCATGTAAAGATAAACCTACTGGGAAAAAAAAAAAATGACCAACCTGTGACATTGTAAGATGACCCTGTTTTCACCTCACTGTATAGATTCCACAGCTAGAGAGGCCTGTGGAGGTGGTATAGTCCCCCAAAGTGTACATTGGGGAAATGTGGAACAAAGAGGCAAATTATCCATGTAAAGATCTGTATTCTGAGAGCTGTAACCAGGCGAGCATTTGTGGACTGACTTTGATTCTCATTAGCCATGTGGTCTTTGGCAAGGTACCAAAACGTTTTAAGTGTTAGTTACCTTATCAGTGAAATGCAAGTGATAGTTTTCCACTAAAAGGGTATGGGGAAGATTAATGGAGATAGTGTTTGTAAAGCAGTTGGAACATTACTAGGTATTGTAAGTTCCTAAAATCCATGTATGAACACAGCTTTCTTAGACTTCGTTTAAATTATATAGCTCTCAGTATTCCTTAATAAAAGATAAGAGGCACAATTAGAGCACTGGTCCTTTAACTTTAAGGGGATCTCATTAAAAATGCAACTTCTGACCCATTTTAACTTGGGTGGGGACCTGAGTTTCTTCATTTCTAACAAGTTAACTGGTGATGCTGATGCCTCTGATCTTGGGACCACTTTTAGGAGCAAAGCATGCAAGTTTCCCCTGATTAAAAAAGTGTGGGAACTGTTTTGAGGGAAATTACAGAGAACCCCATGGTTGAGAGGCAAACACTGCAGCCTCCTTTAAAATTGTCCATTTGAAAGATACTTAGAGATTATGGGAGGTGAACAGAGATGTAGAATGCAAAAGCCTCACGGTTGCCTTCTCCTCCGTTCCAAAGGACTCCTTGTAGGAATGCTGGGGGGATGATATCCCAAGATCTGCTCCCTATGGATGGATGGCAATGTGTTATTTGGCAAAGAATTTCACTACAGTTTTTCCCCTGCTGTGTAGACATGCCAAAATAAAGAAAGTAAAACCACTCTTAACTGACAAAATCTGGCTTATGTAAAGAAAGCATCTTGGAATGCATTTTAGCCTTTGAAAAATCTAAACTTTTTTTTAGAAAAAAATTTTATTAAAAAAAAAATAAAGCAGCATCCTGTGTCCAGGACCTGTCAATTATTGAATACAGACAAAGTCATCCTACATAGAACAATAAGACACATTTCCTAGCATATAAATTCAATTATGCTTATTTTATTTTACATGGAAATAGACACAATTTTATTCCAGGTTAAATAAAATATTAAAACTTATCTCTTCAAGGGAAACATTTCTGACAACATTTTGTTGAAAGTGTTATTTTTACAGAAAATTCTTTTTCATAGCGTTTGTATAATCTGACTCCTAAAACCTTGAATTCAAATGTAGCATAAGGAGTTCAGCCTTCCTGTTCACCTCTCTTCTCCAAATCAGCAGTATAGATACACCCACAAACCAAACCATCTAGAATCTCAGAGATTGGGCTGCTTTTTCACTTTTATCCACAGCCAGAACATTTAATTTACAATTTCAGAGGGAAAGAGACCCAGAAAAATAAATGTTCCATAAGCTTTCATTGTCATCATGACCTCTTTGTTTTAATAATCTTCACTCATTTGTTTTAGAGTTTATAAAATATTTTTTTCCAAGTGAGGGCCATTTAGACATTTGTCATAGCCTCCCTAAATCACATGGCTTAGTCTGGAGATCTCACACTCTCCACAAACTTACCAAGTTTTTCTATGGGCCCGTGCTGAGTTTCGGCTCATTTGCCATTTTCAGGCCTTCTCTGATTTAAACTTTCTTGTATTATTTACATATCATCTATTTTATAATTATGTAAAATTTTTACACTACATTTTAATATTGTACATTTCACATCATGTAAATTGCTCTTGTTTTTGCTTTGCTTTATTTTTAGACCCATACATCTGTGAATATTGCATTTGTAATAGAACATATAGATTTACCCAACGTATCTTACACACATTATTAACATCATTATTTAATTCCAATAATTAACAGAAATGTTGAACTTTTGAAGTACAGTATTGCATAGCTTGATACCTGAAATTTATTCTAATAATGCTTAAGTTGTATATTAATACATATCATTCTATTACAACAAAAATTTGGCTCGACAAATGTAGCAATAAGAATACGGGAACTCTAAAATCCTGGGTTGTCAACAAAAAAATTTCACTAAACATTTTCCCAGCAACTTTCTGTTTTCCTGTACTTTACTGTAGCATGACTGACTGCTCTGAATCATGCTCACATTCTATAGACGAGCACCTTCTGTTCACTGCAACACAGCTGGCAAGTAGACTAAGTCCCTGACCTTAACCCTGAGAAATTTATTTTTTGTAAAGCTGACTTAGGTCCACAAGAGTAGCTCCATAAGGGTTATGGTATATGTCCAACTGTAGTAAATGACTGGAGCCAATGCTTAACACGGGTGAGAAGATAGCTGTAAGATTAATCATCTTACATTAATCATAATCATGATCATCATTATCTTGATCAGTAGTTTGATACTCGTGAGTTGGTCATTTAGTTATGGCTGTAATCTGTCAACTTAATTCATAATGGTATAACTCTCTGATCTATAAAACACAAGGAGAAACTGACCTCCATTGTCTTTTATATCAGAGAATGGCTAATAAATCTGATGCATTGCGGGAACATAATTGTAGGAGAATAATTCAATATTTGACAGTTTTCTGTCAGGTTTCCTGGCATTCTAGTTTTGTTTTTTTTTTCCCCACATTGTCCTATCAAAAAAAAAAAAATATTTTTATTCCCAAACTAGTGAAGAATGTCAGTTAAACCAAATAACTCTATTAATATTGTACTTTCTTATAAAACGGAATAGGTATGATTTTGTAATATATTTGTTAGTGATTCTGAGTGCTGTATCTGCACTGTGCACATGTAAAATGAAGATAAAGATAACAGTAAAAAATAATACTCACAAATGCCCCACCTTAAATATTTATGCTAATTTCCAAAATTTTTAACCTTTTACCAGTCCTTATATTTTCCATATCTCCTACTCAGTGTGTTTCTTTGTTTCTTTCCTTCTTTAATCTCAGTGTCCAATTATTTACTGAGGGCTACTGTTCCTTTTCACTTTCATTTCTGTAATCCTAGCCCATACACCTTTTAACACTTGCAAACTTCTTATGCGTATTCCTAGCCTATCCCAAACATAACTCTCAGAACAAATTCTCCCAGATTGTTTTTTAAACCAGAAATATATAAATTGATATCAATATAATTTTTCATTATGGAAAACAGAAATAGGAGTGAATGAATTATGTATTAATCCTAGCACTCTGGGAGGCTGAGGCAGGTCTGAGCTCACAGGTTCAAGACCAGGCTGAACAAGAACAAGATCTAACGTCTAAAAATATCCAGGCGTTGTGATGGGCACCTGTAGTCCCAGCTACTCGGGAGGCTGAGGCAAGAGAATCATTTAAGCTCAAGAGCTTGAGGTCGCTGAGAGTTGTGACACCACAGTACTCTACGGAGAGCAACAAAGTGAGACTCTGTCTTAAAAGAAAATAAAATATATTGTATTTATTATCTCAGAAGAGAATAATAAAGAATCATAATTCCTTTTTTATAACTAAAGAAAATAGCTGGAAATAAACTTCAAATTTAATTACACACAGTTAGATGCAAGCTGAATTCCAATACGTTAAGAAACAAACACTTGAAGCTTTCGATTTGACCCCTTCTGATAACCTACAGGCACAAACACACACTCACACAAGAGTGCTGCATTGCTTAATGATGAGGGTATATTCTGAGAAACATGCTGTGATTTCACTGTTGTAGAAATACCGTATATCATAATTAAAAGAACAAAACTATCTACCTACGGGATATAACCTGGCCTACTACTCCCAAGTACAGCATATTGCTATATTGGGTACCGTAGTTGATTGTAACAGAGTGCTAATTATTAAATATTTGTATACCAAACCATACCTAAACACAAAAAAGGTACAGTAAAAATATGGTATAAAAGATTACAAATTGTACCTATGTTTAAGGCAGCTTCATTAGAGCCTTACAAGACCACAATCATATATACAGTCTGTTGTTGACTGAGAGGTTGCTACGCAGAGAATGACTTACACATGTAATCACCATGCTCTTCAGTGATCACTGTCCCTACTTTACAAAGTTATCTTCATGTGTCTGGTAACAGAAGAGCAAATATGCTCTAAACACAGCATTGAGTTCCATGTATTTTAGTATTTCTGATTTTAAATAATGTTAAATATACTCTCTTGCAATTTGCTCAGATTTATTCACCATCACATGTCAGAGAGTTTTATCCTAGTTGTTCATTCAGCCTTATTGCTATGAAAATCCATTGCAGGATTATGACTAAATGTATTTATTTATTGTCCTATTCATAGACATTTAGAATAGGACAATAAGTAACAATAGAATATAAAATATCATAGACATTTAGCATATTAAATATTTATGAATTACCAATGCTTTAACTTTTTTAAAAATGCTACTTTTCCCATGAACATTAAAGAATAGTAAAGAAATACAATGTACGCCCCTGTTTCCCCAAATTTGAAAGCATATGTGAAATGGACCAATTCCTTGAGAAAAACACCTGCCAAACTTAGAAAAGATGAAACAGGCGATCTCCACATGCCTTTGAAACACTGAGTCAGTAATTAATAATCCAAAACAGAATGCACCAGACCCAGATGGACAGTAAATTCTACAAAGTATTTAAGAAAAATACTATACCAATTTTCTACAATCTTTGCTAGAGATGGTTAACAGATGGACTACTTTCTAGCTGATTCTTTGAGGTCAGCATTCCCTTAACAATAACACTAGAGAAAGATATTACAATAAGAGAACCTTATATGAACATAGATGGTAAAAAGGCCAGCACCTTAGATGGTATAAGGCTAGCACCTTAGATGAACACAGATGGTAAAATCCTCAGGAAGGCTCAGCATCTGTAGCTCAAGTGGCTAAGATGCCAGCCACATACACCAGAGCTGGTGGGTTTGAATCCAGGCCTGGCCTGCCAAATAACAATGACAACTATGAGCAAAAAATAGCTGGGTGTTGTGGTGGGCACCTGTAGTCCCAGCTACTTGGGAGGCTGAGGCAAGAGAATCGCTTAAGCCCAGGAGTTGGAGGTTGCTGTGAGCTGTGATGCCATAGTGCTCTACCCAGGGCGACAGCTTGAGGCACTGTCTCAAAAAAAAAAAAAAAAAGTTCTCAGCAAAATATTAGCAGATAGAATCCAAGAATGTAAAAAATTGATTATATACCACAAACATGTATGATTTATCCCCAGTATGCAAGTCTGGCTCAATATTTAAATATTAATTAATGCAAGCCATTATATTATGCTAAAAAAAATCACATGATCATTTTAAAAGAGGTAGAGAAAGCACTTCACAAAGTCCAGCACCCACTCAAGATAAAAACTGTCAGCACACTAAGAAGGAGGCACATGCCCTCAACGTGATAAGGAAGGTTTACAAAACCCCTCAGCTACCATCACGCTTGATAGTAAAAAGCTGGAAATTTTTCTAAATCAGAAACAAGACAAAGCTATCCTCTCTCACCACCGCTTTACTTCATGCCATACCAAAAATCCACCTTCAGATGGACTGGACAGTCGCATCTGGACAGAGTGGACAGTCGCATTTACCATACATAAAACTATTAGAAGAAAGTATAGCAGACTATTTCTATGATCCTACATTGGGGTAGAGTTTAGTAAACGAGACTTCCCTAATCACAAGAAATTAATTAATTTTGTTTTCATCTTTCCAATGGATGTTTAATATCATCTCTACCAGACACTAATTTTTAGCATTTAGGCCTTTTTTATTTTCCTTTTAATAGATCAATATCTAATTTAATCATACTTACTGTAACTTAAAAAGAAAAACCCCGTGACGTACACTTAATTTATTGATAATTTTTCCAAAAATTCTTTGATTATTTTTAGTCCATTTTTGTTTATTTGGGGGAATATATAATTTCTGCCTTTTAATTTGAAATGTGGTAAATTACATTCATAGATTCTAAAAATGTTAAATACTTTTCCTTATTCCTGAATAAAAGTACTTAGTCCTTTGTTTACAGGTGTCTGTCCGTTATATTCATCATTTCAAAGATAATATGTTGGCCTTTACTTTTTTAATTTGTTTGCATGTTTTATTATTAATCCTATTAATTTATTCACTGTTTATTACTTCCTATATTTTTGTTCAGTGAAGGTATTTTGATCACCATTTTCCCCAGTAAATCTGAATAAGGTTTAAGTATTGGGCATTCGTTACTTTGTAATCTGGAAACACACACACACACACTTAACTTTGTACATCAAAATGATCCAAGATAAAACTTCAGTAGAACTTGACATTCATTAAAATATTGTTCTGCTAAAATCTTACAACACGACATGAGGATTTAATATTTTTGACCTGAATTTTAACATCCAGGTGTTTTTGTCCCATATCCATTTTTCACTTCTCTGCTTACATTTGTTTCACAAATTAAAAATTTGAGGAAGATTCAATTGTCTGCTGATGTTACCAAAATCAGCTTGCAAATATTCTACATCTGCTCACACTTCTCTTACCATCAGTAAAAAAAGATGTATGGGAATGGTGACCGTTGTCTTTCTCGCTCTCTCTCTCTCTGTCTCTTTCTGTCACTCTTTCAATAGATTTAGGGGATATAAGTGGTTTTTGATACATGAGTAAATTGTGTAGTGGTGAGTTCAGGACTTTCAATGTACCCAAAGTTTGAACAGTATATATTGTACCTGATTGGTACTTTTTGACCCCTCAACCCCCTTCCCCTTCTGAGTCTCCAAAATTTATTACTCTACATATTACCATGTATTCTTATCATTTAGCTTCCATGTATAACTGAGTACCTGTGGTTTTTCTTTTTCCATTCCTGAGAGACATTCAGGCATCCTCAAACTATAGCCTGTGGGCCACATGTGGCCACCGAAGACTTTTATCCGGCCTGCCGCATGTTCTTGCTGCTGCTGCCTGTCCTGCTTAGCTGCTGCCTGTCCTTTTAGACTATAGTCCAGCCCTCCAGTGGTCTGAGGGACAGTGAACTGGCCCCTGTTTAAAAAGTTTGAGGACCCCTGATCCAGTTCCATCCAAGTTGCTGCAAAAGACAAAATTTCAGTATTTGTAATAGCTGAGAAGTAATCAATGGAGAGTGTATGTGCGTGTGTGTGTGTGTGTGTGTTCCCCTCATCAGTTGATGGACACTTAGGTTGATTGTGTATTTTTGCAATTGTGTATTGTGTTGCAATAAGCACACAAAGGAATATGTCTTTTTGATATAATGACTTCTTTTCGCTTGGGTAGACAGTAATAGGATTGCTAGATTGAGTGGTAGGTCTACTTTTCATTATTGGAGGAATCTCCACATGTTTTCTGTAGAGGTTGTATTAATTTACAATCCTACCACCAGCGTATAGGCATTCCCTTTTCAATGCCTCTATCCCAGCTTCAACTGTTTTTGACTTACTAACAATGACCATTCTGACGAGGTTAAAGTGGTCTCATTTTAATTTGCATTTCCTTAATGACTAGTAATGTGAATTTTTTCATTTATTTGTTGCCCTTATGAAAAATGAATGTTCATATTGTTTGCCCACTTTTTAATGGAATCGTTTGTTTTTACTTGATGATGTGTTTGAGTCCTTGTAGATTCTAGATATTTATTTATCAGATGTATAATTGGTGAATATTTTCTTCTATTTAGTAGGTTGCCTACCTACTCTGTTAATGCTTTATTTTATTCCCACATATTTATTTCTTTTATTGCTATTTTTTTCTTTTGGAGTCTCAGTTGTAAATATTTTGTCTAGGCCAATGTCCAGAAGAGTTTGTTTTTCAGTTTCTTCTAGAATTTGTATGGGTTCAGGCCTTACATTTAAGCCGTTAGTTCTAGATATAAGCCATATCATCAACAAATACAGGTAGTTTACCTCCTCTTTACCAATTTGGATGCCCTTTATTCCTTTTTTCTTTTTATTTTTTGGAGTTTTTGTCCAGAGCTGGGTTCGAACCCACCACCTCCGGCATATGGGGCCAGCGCCCTACCCCTTTGAGTCACAGGCACTGCCCAAGGATGCCCTTTATTTCTTTCTCTTGCCTGATTGCTCTGGCTGGAATTTCCCCTACTATGTCAAATAGAATGGGTGAATCCAGGCATTCTTACTTTGTTCCAGCTCTTAGAAGGAGTTCTTTTGACTTTATCCTGTTCAGTACAGTGTTAGCTATGGGTTTTAATATATGCCTTTTATTATTTTGAGATGTATTTCTTTCATGCCTTTTTTGTTAAGGGTTTTTATCATGATTTTATTCAGGGAATACCTTCCCTGTCTCTACTGAGATGATCTTATGGGTTCTGCTTTTACTTCTATTTATGTGGTGAATCACATTTATTGATTTGGTAATACTGAATCATCTTTGCATCCTTGGGATGAAATCCATTAATGATGGTGAACTTTTTTCCCTGATGTGCTGTTGGATTCAATGTGCTGCTATTTCACTGCGGACTTTTACTTCCATGTTCATGGGAGATATTATTCTGTAATTTTATTTATTTATTGTGTCCTTATATTGTGATATCAGGATGATATTGGATTTATAGGATGAGTTAGGGAGGATTCCATTTTTCTGGATGCCATGGAACAGTTTGTAAGTCTGGTAGAATTGAGCTGTGAATCTGTCTGGACCTGGGCTTTGTTTTGGAGATTTTTTATTCCTAACTCAGTCCTGCTACTTAATATTGGTCTTTTTAGGATTTGTACCTTTTTTCAAGTAGGTTTACTTTGCAGTTCATTTTAGCCAAAATTCCCCCCAGTTTCCTTCTTCTTGGAAAGACTTGATGGCTAGCTGGCTAGAAGACCATAAAGTCTTTCAAAGTCAGATCTTTGGTCTGTAGCCTTTACTCACTTTTGAGCCACAATTCATATGCACACCCACTTTTCCAATTTAATCTCTAATTTGTTCTCAGTAATTTTCTTCTCTGTCTATAAGAACTCTATTGCCCGTTCATTACTATTTCTAAATATTTGCTTCCACCATTTCTCCTACTTAGATAGTCCTTTCTAGTCTTCTATACCAATCTGAATTTACAAATAGTCTTCCAAATGCATTTTAATTTTAATTTTTGAAGTAGTTTCTCAAGCACATTATCATTCTACATTTTCAAAGGATTATAAAATAAATATGATCTTGAACTTTATTAGCTATTTGATATTCCTGAATAGTAAACAGGTTGAAAGAAGGGGATATATCTTTAAAGTAATTTTAAAACCTTATATAGTGCACAGCTAGAATTCTCAAACACATGAATGTTTAATTAATGAACCACAACACTATTACTCTGGAGACAGCTTAGAGAGAAGCATTCGTAGTCATATAAAATGCCATTCACTGCTGTGGATGTATAAATTAGCACAAGTTTTCTGAAGAGCACTACGTTCTATGTATCAAAAATTTATTTAAAATTGCATTCTCTTTACTAAAGCAATATCATTTCTAGAGATTTATTTTTAAAACATTAATGTGTATATAGGCAAGGATTTTGTTGGTGAATGTCACTTGCAGCATTGTTTAGAATTATAAAAATTATGACATTATGAGCTTGAACATAGGGATATATTAAAAAAACAGTATTATACCAACACTGTGTACTCACTAACATCATATTTTAGAAAATATTTAAACATGTGTTTCAGCTTGCTAATTTGGGGGGTAAAAGGCAAGTTAGAAAATATTAAATCTACACATATGACTTATTTTTAATCGAAACATTTTTTAAATGATATATGTATAAAATTTTTAAAAATGTACTTTTTTTTTTTTTCCAGACAGAGTCTCACTATGTCGCCCTCAGTACAGTGCCGCGGCATCACAGCTCACAGCAACCAAAACTCTTGAGCTTAAGCAATTCTCTTTCCTCAGCCTCCCAAGTAGCTGGGACTACAGGCACCTGCCACAATGCCCAGCTAGTTTTGGTTCTAGTCATTATTGTTGTTTAGCTGTCCAGCGTTGGGCTCGAACCTGCCAGCCTTAGTGTACGTGGCCAGTGCCCTACTCACTGAGCTACAGGTGTTGAGCCAAGAATATACTTTCAATTATTCCAGTACTTATTGCAAATTACTATGACCAAAAATGAGGTTTTTTATATTTACCAACTATTTTAAATTGCACACAAAATTTATGGACACCCTGTATTTTGCAGTAAGCATGCCTGGTTTCTCTAATTCAATAATTATACAAAAAATGATCATTTTGAAATAATCTTGAAGAATTTTTATGCATAAATATTTTTATGTATCTAATTATGACTATATGTTATATCATAAATATATTTTGAATATAATGCATTGAAATATTAAGAATTTTTCTTCCTGATTGAGGAATTAATAGGTATCTTTTATGGGTGTATTTGTACATTATTTAACTTTTCTTTATTTGTTAAATTTTCTATGACGAAAATATATCTATTTTATACATTTAAAAATGTGGATAATAAATATTTAAAGCTAAATTCAAATCTTACTGTGGCTTATATTGTACTTTGTTTCTTAAATAAATTCATGTTTCAGAAGAAAATGTGAGCTGTTAACATTGTATTCTACTGAAACACACTGGTCAAAAATGCCAGATTATTTATTTTCTTACATAGTGTGACATAGAGTACACTTTCATGAAATAGCCCTGTCTGTGAGTATTTCAGCGGTAGGATGTCCTATAAAAGAAAGTTCTTGATCACGAAGGCTTTATTTTAATAATCACTAAGAGATGACTTTGTCTATAATGACAAAATTTTGTATTTGAGAACAAGTGATTGGTAAGTAATATATATAGCTCAGAATTTTTAATTTTCTCTATTTGAGAATCTTGATCTATACACCTGAATGGGGAAATTGTTCAAATGTGCAAGTCACTTTTTTTTTTTTTTTTTGGCGAGAGCTGGGTTTGAACCCGCCACCTATGGTATATGAGGCCAGCGCCCTACTCCTTGAGGCACAGCCATTTTTACCAGCCTGCCTTTCTTTGCTTAGATTGGTCTCTACCCATGACCTTTTCATATTGCTAAAACCAGAAGAAGGCTGCTCTCAAATATGAACCTTTTAAAATAATAGATTGTGATATAATGCCTGTTGTGCTTGCGTTGTTTGTATGAAAAAATGACTTAGTTGCAGTCCACTGCTTTAGTTTCTTCTTCCTGAATGATGACTTCCTAAAGGTAACCTAAGGTCACCCTTCGTGTGATGTGACTCTAGAAGCACTACAGAGCCAGCTTATTTGTTCTAGAAAACACAACCAGCAAGTTTGCTTTTGCAACAAAGCTTGTAGGCAATGCAAGAATGGAAGCCTTACCCTGCTTGTATGGTGTCTGTGTCAAGTCCAGGGTCCATATATATAAGATACATCAATCATATCTAAGGTAGAGTTTCTCAGCCTTGGCATTAATTTTCAGTCTAGATAATTCTTTATTGGGGGTTGAATTGTGTGGTGCTGTCCTGTGCAAGGCAGAATATTTACCAGCATCTTAGCCACTACTGACTAGATACCTGAGGAATTCCCCTGCTATGATAACCAGACATTGTCATATTGTGCTTAGGGGAAAGATAAGCCCCTGATGAGAGCAATTAATCTAAGGAAAATTGTAAGATAGAAAGATAAATGGGCCTAAATTAGTACCCTGATTCTACTATATTAGTTATTGAAAAATACCCTCTGGGTCTCAGTTTCCCTACCTGCAATATTTGGGTAATATTATTCATATCCGTATCACAGCCTACATTCCATCTGTGACTTTTATTGCCTCCCAGGGTGAACATTTTCATGCTCCAATAAAAGCAGGAGTTAATTTCAAGAGAGATGGGAGAAGAAAAAAGTAATGTGTGGTCTCCTGCTGCTTACATCTAAAGTTCCTTGGGGGCGATTTACATACCAGTCAGTCTTAAGGCATTATTTGTCTTCAAAGATTCCTGGAAAATTTTTCTTCTTTAAATCAATGAAATTTACATAGTTAATTCCATGTTTAAATTTTTTTCTAGTTCAACTGAAGCTGAAATTACCTGAGAGCAACTTTGAAACTATTGCAGCTAAGAAATAGGCAGAAAAAGAGTACGTTTTACTCAACTCTGTAGCAAAGACTTGAGGCTTGTCCTACTGAAAACAGACTCTCAATTCATAATCACGACCACCCCTGTAAATATGGTAAAGGTTTCATTTAAAGAAAATTAAAACATAGACAAAAAATACGTTTAAACATAGAGTTCAGTTGAATTTTGTCTTTCCACAGATGACAAAAAATTTTTTTCAAAACTTTCACATTTTGAAAACAATTACATTTTTTCAAAACTTTTATTCTCAATGAATTGTCCTCCATTGTTCATGTTTGACATGTTTGACTCTTAGAGAAAAAAGATTTATCTTTATCAAATAAGCAAAGCATTAACAATGGTTTAAAGGATTTATTTTTGCCTTATGTAAGCATTTCATAGTTTACATTAAAACACTACTCAGATGTCAACTGTAGGTATATGTATGTATACATATATGATGAATAAGGACACCCTAACTTGAGTTATTAAAATTAAGAAAGGAAAAAAAAATTAAATCAGCCTTAAAGAATGATAAAGCGGAACTGGTGGACTAGAAGAACGTTTTTCTCATGAAAAAAGACTTAGTGTTCAAAATTTTAGAATACAATTAAAGACAAGGACACATCAGTGGTAAATACAGAAGGGAGAGAGCACGGCAGAAGTTAGAGGACATACGTCTTTGTCATCATATGGAAGACTCAGAGAAAGCCTGTGGGGCTTTCAGGGAGCAGTAATCTGCATATACATTTAAAGATCTTGAGAGCTATGATGTTGGATAGGGGTGTTTGAGAGCTATGATGTTGGATAGGGGTGTTTTCCTCATCTGGAATGCTTTTGCTCCTCTTCCCCATAAATATTACATGTCTTGTTTTTAAGGGTTAATGGAAAGGTTTATCACAGCCAAAGAGATAAATTATTTAATCCATTACTTAGTCAAATTTATGCGCCACTAGTCACTGATTGTCTATTTTAGCAACACATATAGGTCAGAAAGTTCCCAGGGTAAAGAAAGCATAGGTCTTCTCATGAAATATAACTCTAACACCTAAATTGGTTGGTCATTTATAGTATGTGACCAACCCTTTGAGCCTGGAAGTAGGTTCTTTGTAGAAATTCAGTGACTTTAAAAATGAATTATCTAATAAGTCAAGCAGACAAATGTCCTTAGAATTATTTTAATAATCATTACTGACTTCAATTCTGCACATTTAATTTTATTAGAAGGAAACAGGATAGGTAGGCAAACTGGATCTGAAACATTGACCAGACTGCGAGGAGCACACCATGTGAACTGGGAGTTAGGATTTAGTTTGCACAGCAAAACAAATTCAGCCATTATTGCTGTGGACACACTTAGAACATTTTTTAAATTATCTGAAATAATCGGATTTGAAACAACATATTTATATACTCCAATCTAATGAAAACTTTCTATTCCTCTTTTTTTCATGAATTTACTCAATCTCATAGAGTTGTCAATCTGTTAATTATTCTTTTCCTACTAGTTCCAAACCATTTCCATCTTTCAAGATGAGTTTTTTCCGTCCCTTGCTATCATTTCTCATTTATTATACCATCTTTTCACTACACTAAGGGAAACTTCAATCCTGGCTAGATCTTTCTCTAAACCTAAGTACAGTCTGAAAAATCTACCCCTACTCGCATATAAGTACTGTGATGGTTAATTGTGTCAGCTTGTCTGGGCTAAAGGATGTCCACATAACTGGAACATTATTTGTGGTGTGTCACTGAGGGTATTTCTGAAAAATATTGGCATTTGAATCAGTAGACTCAGTAAGAGAAGATCCACCCTCACCAAAGTGGGTTGGTATTATCCAATCTATTGAAGGCCCATAAAGGCTAAGGAAGTGAAATTTGCTCTCCCTACTTGAGTTATAACATCAATCATCTGCCCCAGGAAGCACAAGTCCTGGTTCTTCTGCCTTTAAACTTGGACCAAGACTTACACCATCAACTCTCCCTTTTCTCTCATCTTCAGGGTTGGGATGGAACTACCCCACAGCATTTTCTGAGCCTCAAAATTGCAGCTGGCGGATTGTGGTACTCCTCAGCATTCATAATGATTTGAACCAATCCCCAATCAACTGTGGGTCTATCTGTCTGTCTGTCTATCTATCCATTCATCCTTCTCTCTATATATCATCTATCTACCTACCTGTTTCCATTTCTCTAAGAACTCTGAGTAATAGCTTCTAAAAAGTCTCAGTCTCCAACCTAAATTGCATCATTTAAATACTATTATTTTTTATCTCCCTTTCTACATATGCAGATATTTCAATTTTTTCTGTCTATTATATTTTCATACTTATATGCCAAACTTCATTTTTAGCAAGTATATTTATATATTGTTCATAGAGTTGAGCAATGACATGAGAATTTAGACTTTTACCTAAAAATCTACAGATGGACTTACCAATACCATACTGTTTTCTACTAAGGCACAGAAGATGTGCTCCTCACACCATTATCTGCTTCTGATCCACCCCCCTCTATCACAGCTCTCACACTCATCCCATCCTTTGATGTTTCAGAGTTTTCTTGTCCCCTCTCACTTCTTCATATATAACCACTTCTTTCTCTGTGTTAAAATAGACCAAAAAAATTGTACTGATATTCAAATGTCCTCCACTCCAAACTTTCCTACACTCCATGTTCAAGAACAAACTGACATCATTTTATATCCAACATAAATAGACCATATAACACAGAATGAATGTTTTCTTGGACTCAAAAAGACATGTGACCGTGGTGAAGCATGTGAAGGGATAAATACATAAAGGAACAAGAAGAAAAGCTTGAGAGAAAATGGTCCAGAGGGAGCCCGAGAGCCATATTTTGGCATCCTTGTCTTATACCAGGATAAGGCTTTATGATAGTAGATTAATTGGGGGCAAAGTTGTTTTATTCATTATATTGCAATGATATTACAGAAAAAGACCAAAGAAGTGATATGGAATTTGAAACTTTTCTTTTAAACACATGTGAATTGGATGTTTGCAGAGAAAAGATTTAGGTGGCATTATTTTTACTTCACGTAATTTAGAAGTTTAATTTTCAAAATGAGTTTCATTTTTAAAAATTAAACATGTATGACAAAAAAGTCAATGTCAGATCTGTCTAGGTTAGGTTTATAATGCCATCCCGCACTTACCACATAGACTGAATTCCTAGAAATAATGTAATTAATTTTAGTACTGTAATCAAAAAAGCTTTATAATAATTAGAATTATTGGTGCCATATTTATTTCATAGACTTCCATTTTTGTTTATGGATAAAATAGTTTCTCATTATCTGAGAATACTAACCAAAACTTTGTAGGCATTTTCTTCTGTTCCTTGTCTAATCTTTTTTACTTCATCACTATAAGATTAAGAGATACAAAACTTATATTCTGCTTTTTTTCCTTTGTACATCACCCAAATTAATATTTATTTTATAACTAATGAGGAAGAGGTTCTCCATTCACTCTTGAGAAACATCCTACTCACTCACATTTACTTTCAAGTTTAAAACACAAACTATATTTATTTATAAGAACTATTATTTTAAAAATGGAGTCAGCCTATCAGTATCTTATCAGGGTCTATAAAATTAATATATGCATTTAGATTTTATATTTGAGTTTTTTCCCTGCTCCTGAATTCTTTCTGCCATTATCTTACCAATAAAGGATAAATACATTTATGTACATACTTGTACATACATACTCTTTCCAAAAGACTGAGCCAGAATAAACTATGATAATATATCCCTCTCAGTTTATTTACATATTATTAAATAGGGAACGGATTTTGTTTCACATTTCATTTCATTTCATCTGAGTGTTTCCTATTAACTATGTATTGATAGTGTAACAGGAAGAATAAAGGTAAATGATTGTACTTTACATTTCTAGGGGCTAGAAGCACTGAATGGAGATAGACACACACATAAGTAATGCTGATGGAACAATGATGGTGTGTGTATAAAGTACTATGAGGTGACACATGAATTAATTTTGCTTTATGTAATAGAATTAGAAAAAGAAAATTGTCACTGAAGGCTACACCCTGCAGAAAAGAGAAGGAAGAAGAAATCAAGACAGTACTGCCTGACAAAAACCAAGATACTTTCCTTTCGTTAATCTTGAAACATCAAGAAAACTATCTCACAAGCTTCCTAAGATAATTTTAAATTCCGGACAGGAGGTCCTTAAAGAGTTATGAGGAGGGATTTGTACAGGCAGAGCACTCGGACATCCACGTGAGTCTGTCCCTCACTTTAATGCCATTCATCATGTGCACCATAATGTAACAACTTTTTGGAACCACACAAGTGGAACACAAGTGCTGAAACATAAACTCTTGCTGAAATCATACTAAAGGAAAACATTCTATTATGTGGGTATCGTATATAGCATTGCACTGTATGATTAAGGAAAATAATTTGTCAAAAACATTCAATAAACACATGTGGACAAGCATGCACATAATTTTGTGTTGGAGCATTATTTGCTGACCCTGATACTAGGGTCCACCCATCTGAAAACTTGATCCAGCTCATTAAAGGGAAAATGTCTTCATGGTAAGAATAAGAACTAAAGATCAATAATTAAGCATAAACACATAACTTGTACAAATTATATTCTGAGAAGTGTTTATACCACCTCACACACCATGCCCCATGTCATCTTGACATTTTAGTGGACTCCTTGACTCCACAAAAGCAAAACATTTTTGATTGGAATAAGCTTTCTTGATTATTCTACTTGTGACTGTGTGGTAAATAATGCATTATTTTAAAGCAAAAGATGAACCTGAAAATGAAACCAGGCAAATAAATTTATTATATTACATATTAACGCCTACTTTATAGCTAATAAAGCAGAAAAAACCATTTAAAAAGTAGAAAAAACAAATGTTAAGCAAAAAATGCAACCGAACATTCATCTAAGATCTTGTTCACAAGGGCAAAATTACTTTTGGAAAAATGCATATCAGACAGGGCACGGTAGCTCATTCCTGAAATCCTAGCCTTTTAGGAGGCCAAGGCCAGGGGATTTCTTGAGCATAGGAATTTAAGACCAGCCTGAGGAAGACAGAGACCCCATCTTTACTAAAATAGAAAAAATTAGCCTGCTGTTGTGCCTTGTAGTTCCAGCTACAAGGGAGGCTGAGGCAGGAGGATTGCTTGAACCCAAGAATTTTTGGTTGCTGTGAACTGAGCTGACATCATGGCACTCTAGCCTGGGCAACAAAATGAGACTCTCTCTGTTTATTTTTTCCAAGAAATAAATAAGAGAAAAATACATACCTATAAACTTCTGTCCACAAGCATTCTTATGCATCACGCCCAATTTAGTTACATGCTGGGTGGTAAGTCACAGAGTGGCCGGCACAGAGGTGGACAGAAAGCACCCAAGCTCTGTCTGCCTTTAGTATTCCTGTGTTTAGCATTCCTTCTCTTATTTGCCTGCTTGGTCTTTTTCTGTTTCCCTTTTCGTGGTAGTACAGTTCAGTACAGTTGACTTCGTTCTGGACTGACTCCAAATGGGACAAAATATGAAACCAAATAAGAATTCTGTGACTTGGGCAATTAGCCATTCTAACTTCTAAGCAAATAAATAAATAAATTACTATAGGAATCTCTAGAAAAGACCTATCCTCTTTATATATTCTTTCTGACTTTAATTAAAATACTTCTGTATGAATTAAAACAAGTGACACAGATGAATACTAAAGAACTACTATATCCTTGGGGGGGAAAAAACCATTGCATACACACACATTTATACAGACATAAATGTATTATATTTTTTCCTTTCAAAAAATATGCTTCCTATCTGCTGTATCTATGGGGAACACTAATTACAACTCCTATTTCTCTTGTCTTTTTGGGCTACTTTATCCTAAATTATCCTACTTTGTCCCCCATTAAAACTCAAGTTTTAAAGGAGTAATTAAATATACCAAATACACTGTCATTGTGTAAGTGACATTTGTCATTCTGTTTAGCTACATGTCTTAATAAAATACTTTTTGTGTGTTTGGTAATTCTCCCAAGGGAAAAGATAGAACCCTACCTCTTCTGACAAGAGGCACAGATTTGACTGACACTCCACAAATCAAATCTATATATGAAGCTTTAATCTGGAAACCAATCATGTGGAGAAGTAAGCAGCATTTAGAAGTCACTTTCCTGACATGGGGGGCTGCAGTGATATTTGACATTCAGGGTCAGATTGGCAGTAATTATAGCAATAGTGCCTGGTGTTGGCATGTGCTGGACAGGCTGCAGTACTTGTGACTGGAACTGGCTGGAGTCAATGTGCTTCCACTAAAGCAGTCTGTGGTATTGTTTTGCTGAGGATCCTGACTGTGATTAGCTTCTGGTACTCAGGCATCCTTAAGATTCTGTGGGCTCCATAGCTGATAAATTCATTTTCTCTTAAACTATTTAAAAGATATTTATATATTTTTTTGCAAACAAAACGAAGAAAGTTGCATTGTTTGAAAACAGAGTTATAGGCTCTTACACCAATTTTAAAGCATCTTTAATAATTTATTGCTTCATGTTACTTGAACTAAGTAGTAGAGCATATGTATTGATAAGAGCAGAGAGCAAAATCCACTGAGAACAGCATCCTTGTTCATAGACATGAGAAAGGAAGGACTGATTTCCCTATTATTCTGCAAGGAAGAATATATTTTTCTCATAATTCTTTGCTTTATAGCACTTTTATGTTTTACTCTGAAGTGTAACACAACCCCAGTATGCAAAGGAAAAACAGCCTCCATTGGAAATATAACTACGTAATTCCAGGTTGTAGCTTATTGTTAAAAGATGTTTCTTGCTCCGTACTTGCATGGCTTTAATCTTTGTGAGAGCTGTTGACAATGCTGATGAGTCTCCTTTAATGTTTTTTTAAGCAGGATTTTCAACAAACTTTTAAATGGTCTGTGGGCTTTTGCTTATATTGTTGTTTTCCCTTTAAAAACACAATGATATAGCAAGCTTTCTTTGTAGATACCCTAGAGAGAAATCCATTCAAGGATAATACACTGAGCATTCCTTGTGTATACTGTATGATGGTATACAAGGTCTGACAATTATGCACTGTGCACTTTCATTGGCAGCACTGTACAGACAACTTGGTAAAGATTCATATATCAATGTCTCACAGCTGTGTTTGTGTTGACATGTGCTGGTGTCTTGCCGAATGGCATTCATTACTAGTGTTGACAGTTTTTGTGTGCCATAGAGAGAACAATGGAGCTTGAAATAGAGCAACAACAAATGTTACCTTTCTTGTTGGACTTGGCAAGAGTGGACATGAAGTCAGAAACATGTTAGTCCAAATTTATTGGAGATGATGCCATGAAGAAAATGATAGTTACAAATGGATACAATGTTTTTTCTGAGGAGTGAGAAAGTGTCACTGATGAAGAGAGTTCAGGAAAGCCAATAATGAGCAGAACTGTGATGTTGTATGTTCTTTGGAGCTTCTGATCAGAGACCCAGGGGAAAGAACTGCAGATGGAATGATAATTTAAGGGAGACAGGGACTCGCTCTGGTTGGCGGCCCTGCTAAACTTTACTGATTACCTTATATGCTTTCCAACATTCAGTAAGAATTTAACACATATACAAAGAAGTCAAGTAACATTAGGAAGCTACCATTTAAGATTACAATTTAGTGTGAAGATTGAGGAACACACATACAATTGATTTTGTTTAGAGTAAAAACATAAGGGAGACTGGCTGTCTGTCCTTGCTGGCCCAAAGTGAAGCTACACATTATAATGCTAATGAAGGAGGAAGACAGAGAATAGAACCCAATGCTCAAAGACCGGTCTGTTCACCCCCAGCTGCGACCCTGGCTGATTCTCCACACTTCCTATAGAGAGTCACTCTGCATATTCCTGCATATCTATAGGCAGGTACAAAAGCTCGATCTTCAAAGAGATGTTTCTCAAAACCAATCTCCTGGAGGAGCACATTGAGGCGAACTGCCATGTCTTGAGCAAGGGGAGCTTATCTCCTACAGAACTGAAAAATAATCACAGACATTCATTGAATTGTGGGTCAAAATAATTGGCTGCCTGTGAGAAGCATAGCAAACCAAGTAAGCAGCAATGGAGAAAAAACTCTTAACTGAAAATCTTAGTCAACAACTCATTCCTTTTGCATTACAAAAGATGCACCAGCTTACACAGCACAGCCAATGAGGTTTTAGCCAGTAACAAATTGGCCTCCAATAACTTTTCTCCTTACCCAAAGATGAAGGAAATATTGAAAGAAAGACATTTTTTAATTATTTCTTTCTTTCTTTATTTTTATTAAATAATAGCTGTGTACATTAATGCAGTCATGGGGCACAATGTGCTGGTTTGTTTTTTTGGTTTTTTTTTGTTTGTTTTTTTTTGAGACAGAGTCAAGCTGTCACCCTGGGTAGAGTGCTGTGGCTTCACAGCTCACAGCCACCTCCAACTCCTGGGCTCAAGAGAGTCTCCTGCCTTAGCCTCCCAAGTAGCTAGGACCATAAGTGCCCGCCACAATGCCCGGCTATTTTTTTTTTTTTTTTTTTGGTTGCAGCCATCATTGTTGTTTTGGCGGGCCCAGGCTGGGTTCGAACCTGCCACCTTAGGTGTATGTGGCTGGCGCCTTAGCCACTTGAGCCACAGGCACCGAGCTGGGTTTATATACAATTTGAAATATTTTCATCAAACTGGTTAACATAGCCTTCATGGCATTTTCTTAGTTATTACGTTAAGACATTTATATATTATATTTAGTAAGTTTCACATGTACTCTTGTAAGGTGGCCTATAGGTGTGGTCCCACCAATTACCCTCCCTCTAATCATTCTCCCCTTTTCCTCCCTTCCCCTTTCCTCTTCTTCTTGGACTATAATTGGGTTATATCTTTCATATGAAAGCTATAAATTAGTTTCACATGGTGCTGAGTGAAAGAAAGACATTTTGATGATATTCAAGACATCCAGGTAATACGACAACAGTTCTGGCTAATCTAGACAAAATGTTCCAAAATTTCTTTGAAGGGCAGACTAGGTGTTGGCATCAGCATATAGCTTCCCAAGGAGAATGCTCCATAGTGGACCATAGTGATATTCAGAGATGAATTATGTAGCACTTTTTCTAGGATAAATTTTCAAACTTAATTGTCAGATCTTGTATAATAAGTGTCTTGGTGCTGCGGAAAAAAAGTTAGGTAGAAAATCTCATCCAAAAGTGGTTTAAAGAACAATGTTGGGTTTTAGGTAAAGAATTCAAATAATAGACAGCACAGAGATAAGAGTACTTGAGGTAGAATAAAGGGAGATGCAACATTATGGGCATCCGGTGATTAACAAGTTTAAACACTTCTCCCAGATAGCAATTACAATCCCTGAAACAAGAAGTAGGTATGTTAAAGTAGAGGGTGGGGGTAAGGAGTGAGAAGGACACACTGTAAAAGATCTTGATTGGGAAAACACAGTCTGTGAGTGAAATGCTTTTAGTCTACACTGGTTAACACCAGCTATAGAAAAGTTATTGGAAACTGACCTTACTACAAACTCTGATAAAGTGCTCTATAAAAACTCTGGTAAAGTGTTCCCTATATACATGTTTATTTATAGATATAATTATACATATGTGCATATTATATGTGTATATGTGTCTGTATATAAACACACACACATGCATATAATGTCATTACACCTTTTCCAACTTCATAAAGGAAAAGACTTTTCAAGAAAGAGAGAGCCTTTAAGTATGATTTTATTTAAGTTACATTACACGGTTGATGTAATATCATATGACAATTAAAATCAAGATTCTGGTGCCCTAAGAGAACACTCTTCTAGGCTATAAGAGGCCCATCTGTGTCTAGGTATTTGTAGAGTGAAATAATCAAAATCTTTATGCTGTGATTCTAAACCATCTAACCTTAGCTTTAAGTGAGATAAATCAGCAAATAATGGGATTAATATCCTATCAACCCTTTTATAATGAGAGGAAAGTAATTTCTAATTTAAACATAGTTCTCTGTCTCAAATGACCAGAATAAGCATACATACTTGGGCCTAAATCCCTGCTGTGAAATAAAAGACAAATGTGTCTCAGTAGACTATTCTCCATGAATCCTAAAATAGCCTTGGACTACGAAATGATAAGTTGACTTGATAATTGTGAAATTGTGAGTTTAGAAAGACAAGAAGTCAATTGTCCTATTACACTAAACTGTTTTCATGTGGAGTAATAACATTCCTTAAATACTGTGGGCTGCATGGGGACCCCCTTCTCCCCACTGTGTATGCTCAAGCCTGAACACTCAATATTTCAGAGTGTGACTGTATTGGCAGATGATGTCTTTAGAGAGATAAATTAAAATTAAACTAGTAGAGTAGCCCTTAATTCTATTTAATTGTTGTTTTTATGAGAAGAAGAAATATGGAAATACAGAAACACCAGAAGACCTCAGACACGATGGAAAAGTAATATGAAGACGCAGTGAGAAGGCTTTCATTTGCAAGCTGAAGGGAGAGGACTCAAAAGAAACCAAACTTACTGATAACTTGATCTTAAAGTTCTAGCCTCTAGAATTGTGAGAAAATAAATTTCTGCTGTTTCAGCCACGAAGTCTCCGGCCCTAGCTAACCAATGCACTTTCTGTTGGATATATTTTGGTGCAGCACATTAATATAATTTATGTATAATACACTATATTCTGTGAACATGATTCATTCAGATCTATTATCATTCATCTCTATTATCACATATGCTAAGGATTGGTACATGACACATTACGTTTCCATAAACCTTGAAATTTTGCATGAAAAACAAAAGCTCCATCAAAATGAGGAGCTATACTATAAATTCCGTTTGTATCTCTCCAGGCCAAAATAGTTAACACTGCCTAGTTTTATAATTATAAATATGCTAACTATATGTTATGCTTAAATTTTCTCTCCCATCAAGTTATCTATGCAAAGTCTGTGCAGATGTCTATCCCTACACCTTGAGAATTACATCAAAAGAATAGTGGCTGATAATCTCTAACACTATACAGTACATTTTAAACAGTGAATTATCTCTTAAAATGATCAAACATCCTTTACTCTGGACACTTTGCAGTGGAATAACTGAATATTAAAACACAACTTAATTTGATGAGTACTGAAATTTTTCTCTTTTAATTTCATTTTCCTGCCTTATTTGTATAACTTTTGCTCTCAGAAAGTAATGACAAAAGTAGTAAAAATAAATGATGGTAGGCTGATGAGTGGGAAGATACCTTTGTCTGCTTCATCAGAAAGAAAGAAAAGAGCAGAATTAGAAATAGCAGAGGTAGTAAAAAATTTAGGTAGCTATGCTAATCAATTTAGAGAAAAATGGTCTAATAAAGACTCATACAGTGAGTCCTTTCCCAATTCTCACCCTCCCAGACATTATACATTCATTTTTTTCTTCTAGAAAATTTCCCTAATGTATTGCAATCTGAATTCTAAAATATTTGTGAGAATTTATACAGCACTCGCTATAGCCCAGAGGCTGACTCATAGTCAGCTCTTGATATATATGTCATGAACGTATGAATTAAATATTTTGAAAGTATTGCAGTAGAATATAATTTATCATTTAAATATCGATGTGTTATAATGCGAGCAACTTAATCAATTGTATATAGTAGCTTACTTTAGGTATGGATACTAAATAAAACTAAGATCAAGAGAATCAGATGGCTCATTATGGACTTAATCGTGCTGCAAAAATGAATTGTAAAACTGAATTCTGCTCCCGATATATTATCCAGATTCATTACTGACAAATTGCTTACCATAACTTACTTCACTGACAGCAATATATTATTTCATTTTCACATAAAAATGTGAGATAAAAATATTGAAACTGTAATTCTAATTGTATTACCAAGCTCCCATGCTAAATTGAGAATTAATCATGCATTTTAAAACAGACAGAAGTTAGTCTACACAAGTTTTTGCATAACATTTAAATGGCTCATGTAACTAACCTATTCATGAATTTTTTGGGAACTTTTTTGTTTTAATTAACATATAATAATTGTATATATTTAGGGGATACAATGTGGTATTTTGATACATGTATACATGGTGGGAGGATCAAATAAGGATAATTAGCAAATCCATAACCTCAGATGCTTATCATGTCTTTGCTGTGAGAACATTCATAATCTTCCTTTTTAGCTATTTGGACACATTGTCATTCACAACAGTCACCATGCTATCTAACTGAAACTTGGCACGTACTGATCACAGCTCCCCTTTCTCCGTTGACTCCCCCCTACCTCACCCTAGCTTCTGTTAACCCCCATTCTACCTTCCTTATATTCAAGTGCTTTGTCCATTTTTTTTATAGCAACTTGATTATGATTTGGTTCTGTGTGGGTGCACGTGAATTCATCTTATTTGGTGGCTTGCTAGATCAGAATTTCCATTTTCTTCCCCAGCCTTGGGAAGTTTTCTACCATCATTTCTTTGAAAATGCTTTCTGTCCTCTCTCTCTTCTCCTTCAAGTATGTTGCTGTGTTTGACAGTGTCCCATAAGACTCTTAAACTGTCTTCGCTCTTTCATTCTTTTTTATTCTTTTTGCCCCTCAGACGGCATGATTTTTAGTGACCTGTTTTCAAGTTCATTAATCCTTTCTTCTGCTTTATCTAATTCTCCATCAAACCCCTCTATTGAAATTTTTAATTAGTTATAGTTTTCTTTGACGCCCTGATTTGTGTTTGATGCTTTTTTAATACTATCTACTTCTTCGTAGAAATTATCAGTTTGATCTCAGCATTGCTGCCCTGACATTGGTCAGCATCTTTATGACCATTATTTTGAATCCCCTGTTAGATAAATCACATCTCCACTTTATTTGGGTCAGTTTCTTGTTCTTCTATTCAGAATATATTCATACGTCTCTTCATTTCCACTGACTTTCTGTGTTGGTTTCTGTATATTGAATAAAACCTCTATCTCTCTCAGTCTTTTCAGTTTCCTACACTAGCCATTTGTAGAAAAAGGATCTCATGAGTCCATCTGGCCAGGTATTTTATGATGACTCTTAAATCTTGTTTTTGTTTCTTTGTTTGTTTTGCTACACTGCTACCTAATTGGTGGCTTAGGATGTGCTGTGCTCTGCATATCTTATCAATACCCACAGACCAGTAATGTAGGAGCCAGACTCTACAGAGGTAGATGGAAAGATTAGAGCATTATACGCGTGTTCCAGTCTCTTCTCTCTTCATAATGAAGCTGGGCATGGGCATCTATCTCCCATTTTCTCTTCCCTAAGCTGGAGAAAGGATTTATAATGAATGCTTACATTCATGTTTAGGCTGTTCCCTGAAATCCTAGGACAGATCTGTGGAGGCCCCATTTTTGTCCACCTCTTTGTTTTCTATGGTCCATGGCAAATCACAAATCCAACGCCCTGTCGACTCCCAGATCTTGGTTGGTAATGGGACAGTCCCTGGGTTGGGAGCTATAAAATTTATGGCACCTGATGTGTGGTTAATCTCCTCCCATAAAGATGAGTAGACCTGGATACATCTCTGAACAAGCAGGAGGAACGGCTCGTGAAGTGCCACGCTCTGCCCAGGCTGCTGTTTGCTCCATTAGCTCTGCAGTGCAAGTTCCTTAGAAGACAGTCGGTTTCTGTACAGCTCCATGGAGACGAGGCCCTGTTTGCATGTCCATTTAAAACCACTTCTTTGTTCCATGATCTGGGAAGACTCATAAGTAAGAAGTAAGTCCCTTTCCTCCCATGAGTATGGAGGTACTTATAAAAGTTGACAACCTCAAAGTGTGGCCCAAACTCCTTCCTGGAAGGAACAGCAAAATACTTTCTTAAAGCCCTTCCACTACATTGCTCCTAGGGGATGAAGCCGCTGGAAATGCCTGCGCACCCACAGAAAACTGCCTTGTTTTTCCTGTGTTTAGTCACTTTCATTTCCAGAATTGGTGAATGAAGTACCAAACTCTGGGAAATCTTATAGTTAGGGCAGCTTATTTCAGGTAGAAATGCTCCTCTCCACAGAGAGAAACTGGTTGTTAGAGATTTCTTTCCCAACTTTTTTGCACAGTGCTGGGGCAGGAACCATGTGTGAGTGTGCCGCTGCTTTCCCCGTTGGTTTAATGTGGATGTTTTCTCAGTTGCCTGGTGGATAGAAGTGCTTCAGATGGTTTCTGACATTTTCTCAGAGGGACTGATCCACGAATAGATATTTATTTGGTGGATCTATGGGCCGTGGAGAGTAAGCAGCTTTCCATTCCACCATGTTACTTGTGTCACTCTCCTATGTGACATTTCTATGCAATGCAAGAAGGTTCTCATCTTACTTTGTACTAGCATTCTAATTAGGGAATGATGAGGAAAAATGTTTACCATAGTCTATTTGCTATTAGCAAGCTTCATGTAGAATTTTGTCTTTCTCTTGATACCTGATTATTCTTGCAAAAATTTTTGAAGACATTTGTCTTAATCTCTTCCAGCTGCTATATTAGATTACTATAGACTGGGTACCTTACAAACAGTAAAAATGTATTCCGTACAGTTCTGAGGCTGAGGAAACCCAGACTAAGTTACCAGCATATTTGGTGTCGAATCTTTTATTAATGATATAAAAGCTCATTCTTCTTGGGCTTTGTAGATGCATTATAGAACACTGTAGATGCACCTTCACGTCATAGAAAGAGAAAAAAACCACTTCCTTGTGCCTTTTTATAGGCACTGGTCTCAATCACTAAGGCTCCACTCATAATCTAATCATCCACAGACCATTACCAAATACCATTGTTTTGTGGGATTAGGATTTCAATATAAATTTTGAGAGGACATTCAGACCTTAGAAACATTCTCTGTGTTAAACACTCTTTAGGCAAACTTCAAATATTTCACTTTTGTTTGAATATTCAGAGTTTTTCTGAAAATTGAGGAAAGAAAAATGCAAAATGTGGCCATCAAAGTACCATAGCATTTTACAATCATGACAATGTATTTTGCTTTATTATTTTTGAAAGGCAAAGCTCTTCCATTATCCCATTCACACATCCCAGCTTCCATAACCAAATAGGAAATAATCATCTCACAAGTTTTCATAACACTTGTTGAAAAAGTTCCTAGACTTAGACATGCTAAGAAAAGAAGAATGGAGCAAGAGCAATAGGAAAGGAGAAGGAAGAGAAGGGAAAGAAGGAAAAAGAGGTGCTCGTGCAGGAGAAGAAAAAGAAATAGAGTCGAGAAGGAAAGGAGAGAAGACGAGGGGGGGAGGGGAGGGGAGAGGAGAGGAGAGAAGAGGAGAAAAGAGCTCTGATTTACATGCGTGTTAGTGCGCTACAAAGTTGTCTATCACTTAGATTTCTCTATTTTCTAGTTTACTGGCTTAAATTTGAGTGATTGCCCAGCTTCCTGCTTACTCAGCATAAACCCAAACTGTTTATCTTTCAAAAATAATAAAGTAAAATACATTCAATGATCCAGAACAGTGATTTTCAGCCACTGTGCCATAGAAGGCTCTTATGTGCACCATACAACATTTTAAAGATCATTAATTCATTATTTTCAAAAAAAGTTCAAAGCACAGTAAATATATTCTTCTTTTACTCTTTTTTTCTGATCAACATAATTTAAGCGTGCCACAGAAGTTTAACTATAGGCTCAAGTGTGCTGTGAGTTAAAAAAGGTTGAGAAATACTGATCTAGATCTCACAACCTCTCTAATGCCTTCATAAATCACCATTCTCCTTGATCACTATGTTATAAACGCAAAATTTATTCAGTTATTTGATCTGTGAGCTTTCTCTGTCTTGATATCATTAAGATCATAGTTTCTCTTCTGACATTTTTCCCACTGAACCTTTGAAAAGCTGATACCTTTTCTTGCATCAGATCTGAGCATATATGCGACTTTCTCTGAGAGGTGTTTTATTATTTAAAATAGCTTGTGGTCTGTTTGTTACAGCAGTATGTTTGCATTGTTTGTTATGCCTAATAATTTATTTTTTGCTTGCTCTTTTACTTTTATTTAGACTCTGTTCCCCACTGGACCAAAAATGAGGCAGGGACGATGCAGGCCTTTAAAATCCTGTGAATATGAACTTTCTGTAAAGTAAGTGCTTTAAAAATTCTTATTATATAAAGAAAACTATAGGTAACTTAATGATAGAAATGCATGACTGAAAAAATAAATGACTTCTGCTTCTACACTCCTTATGGTTATAACCTTCCCATTACCTTTGTAGTTCTTTGAGATTTCCACCTTTCTCCATATTTGGAATTAGTCAATCAATTTCTGACATTGGCCATACTTTTACTCTAAGATTTGTTTTAATTCTTTTGCTCACAATTCTGAGTTGTGATTGAACCACAACATTTCAATCAGGGTTATACTTTGAAAGCTTTTATATATTAGTTCATAATCTCACAACATAGCAGGCTGCTATATTCACATGGTAACCATTGCTTTTTTTTCTTGTTGGTAGAATTAGATTTCATTCACTCATATAAGTTGAGATAAAAGCATCAGATAGTACAAAATAATTGAGTAATCCAATATGGCAGCCCTTTTCTTTTTAGCAGTAATTGACTAATGAGTCAGTAAAATACTCCCAAATTTGACAAGCGATGCATGAAAAGAAACAGCTTTTCCTTCTTCTGGATTTTATGGTATCTAAATATTGCATCTGTCACTAGCTGTGCTATTAAGTTCTAGCTATCATATCAAACCAATTTTGGAATATTTGTGATAATGGTAAATAGGAAAATTGGAAAATTGCAGTATTTTCATACTATGCCATGTGACCACCCTTTTTTTTTTCAATACTTATAGGCACAGGACTCTTAAGAGAGGCAAGTAATAAAAAACAAACAAATAAACAAAAAATTATATTATATTATATTTTATAAAGCCCCTCATTTCTTAGGTTTAAATAGATTACAGTGAATATTCTTGAAATCAACTCTTGTTAATCCACAGTTCTTGTTCAGAATACAAATTATTGTCATCAGGAGCTTTGATTGGATTGTAGGTCTGTCTATACTAATCGTAAATATCTTCTGATGGCAAAGAATAAATATTTGCCTATTTGTGTATATCTTCTAATTCTGTGATTTGGACTGCTAAACTTAGCTGTACAAACTGCTTTTAGTCTGTTGACTTTAAAGTATATGTATATAAATTTATAATTTGCACCCGAGTAAATTTTCTTTTTTCTCATATCATTTAGAATACTAATATTTGGATATTTTCTTTTCATGACCATTAAGGTGTTTCTCACGCTATTTCTGAATCTATGGCATTATTCAAATAGCTCTCTTTCCTAGAAATCTAATGCTATGATACCAGTGTTGTATTTTGTACACAATACAAAATATAGAGTTTATCAGATGTTAAAGAACAGGTGTTAATTCAAAGATTTCTTGAATCATTTTGGTCAGTATTCTAAATACCTCTTGGTGATGTTAGGGCTCTTATGACTATATTGCATTGTATAGTAGTCCTTGTAAATCTCAGCTACTCAAGCTTCCACTTTGGCACTCATATAACTTGAATTTATTTGTACAGCATTGCCTTAACAGATATAGAATATATTCTGTTTATAAGCAAACAGTCAACTGCATATACACACAAACATGTACATTTGTAAATTACTAAGTGCTTCAAAATATCTCCTTTGATTTCTGTTTTTAAATAATTTTCATTGCTAAATATTTGTTCTGTATTCGTGCTGTAGTAAAATAGCACATATTAAAATAGCTCATATTTCATTGATAATTACCACCCTTAATTGCCACAAGAACTGATCTGTTACCTTACTGGTGAAGTTAATCTAAGCTATTGCAAACAGAAGACAAAGACATTTCAATTTATAGTAGCCACTTTAAGCAGAGAAGTTAAGGGTCTCCCTCTAATAAGCCCATTTATTTAAAGACATGTGCAAAATGATGATTTAGAATAGCCACATAAACAATGGTTCAAACCCTAGCTTTACAACCCAGTGATGTTTCTTGTGGTTTCAGATCTTATCCCCACTTGCAGTATAAACACATACCGCCAGAGAGGTAAATTTCTCTGGAGTTCTTTCTCCATCTAATTAGTCTTAAATTACCCACTAAGGCCTCCAAGACTATTTTAGCTCAGTTTCCAAGTTTCAGTATAGATTACTCAGAAAGCCCTAATTATGCAAAAACATCAAAATATTTTTTCAGAACATATTGCAGTCTTTTACCTATAACTGCAGAATTTTCTATTTTTCTTTTATGCTGTCAATTTTTGTTTCAGAGGAGATTCTATTATTAGATGCACATACATTTTCAATTATTAAGTCTTATCTGGTGTATTTTTCTTTGTATTGCTGTGATGTGTCTCTGTTTATCTCTGGTGAAATCCTTCCTTTGGAAGTCTTATTTATCTATATTTTAGAAGTCATTCCAGCCTTATCATGCTTAATATTTGCATGCTTTACCTTTCTCTATTCTTTACTTTTTATTTATCTGTGTCATTATATTTGAATTATATCATTCAGTAGGCAGGATAGGAGTACAGTAATTTCTATTCAATCTCTACCATAGCATGCATATTAGATTTTACCCCGGGCATTTTGAATGTTATTTTACCTTTTCATAAGAGTATATTTAGACTATTACCATTTAATATAATTATTGATAAGGTTGAATTTTGGTCCACTAAATTTGTATATTTATCATTAGTTTTCTGATTGTCTCTCTTCCTTTTGGTTCTCAGTTCTATTTTCTCTGGTATTATTTCCTTATAGGCTACAGAACTTTCTTCAGAAGCACTTTTAGAGACAGTTCACTATTCATGAATTCTTCCAATTTTTCATTTTTTAAGAATGTCTTCATTTCCCTTATTCCTGAAATGTATTTTCTCAGGATATGGATTTCAGAGGTAGAAGTCTTTTTCAACACTTTAAAGATGCAATGCCACTAGGTTTTTGGCCTGGTACTTACGTAGTCCCTTTTATGTTGTGCCAATTTCTTTTGCAGTTTTGAAGGATTATTTTTCTTAAATTTTAGTTTTCACTAGTTTATTCATGTTTTGTAAGTGGAGTGAATTTTGAGAGTTTTATTTGTTTGGTTTTTTTATTGCATTTCTCTGGGTTTCACAGAATTTCTTTGACAATGTATTCGAGTTCTTTAGAGATACAGACAGGAGAACATCTCAACCTCCTTATTCACACAAGCCAATTCCTGTAATAAATCTCTAATTGGCTGTGTGAAAAAGGGAAAAGGAGGTTGAGATGTTCTACAGCTTGTACTTTGCAAGCTGGAGACTCAGTAAAGCCAGTGGTGTAATTCCATCTAAGTCCAAAGGCCTGAGATCCCAAGTAGCTGACTATATAAATCTTCATCCACGGAAGGAGAAATGAGATGAGGCGTCCTAGCTCAGCTGTTGTGGTGGAGAGAAAGGGGTGAATTCTTCCTTTCTCCACTTTTGTTCTACTCATACCCTCAATGGATTGGATCATGGCCACCCATGGTGGGGAGGACAATCTATTTCACTGAGTTCACTAATTCAAATACTAATCTCATTGGTAACATCCTCACAGACATACCAGAAATAATGTTTTATCTGAGTACATTCTGGCTTTAACCTGGCTTGTTCAGGTTGACACATAAAGTTAACCATCACAGGAAATTTGACCATTATTCATTATTGTTTCTGATATATTTGTCTGTTCTAATATCTTTCTGCTTTTGTATTTTGTATATTAATGACATTAATGGGAGCTTTTTTTTGGTAGAGACAGAGTCTTATTCTATTGCTCTCCATAGAAGTGCTGTGGCATCATACAGCTCATAGCAACCTCAAACTCTTGGGCTTAAGCAATTCTCTTACCTCAGCCTCCCTAGTAGCTGGGACTACAGGAGCCCACCACAACATCCAGCTATTTTTTTTGTTGCAGTTTGGCCGGGCCGAGTTTGAAACTGCCACCCTCGGTATATGGGGTCAGCACCCTACTGACTGAGGACTCTCAGACACTATGCATTATTTTTTTCCAAATTTTTTTCATATTCTTAGATAAGTTAACTAGGACAAAAATAATTTAAGGTAAGACAAAATTCCATAAACTGGGTAATTTATAAATGATATAAATTTATTTCTCATAGTTCTGAAGGCTAGAATTTCCAAGATCAAGGCAGTTTAGGTATCTGGGCTTCCCCACTTCCTGGTTCATAAATAGCATCTTGCTGCTGTGTCCTAACACTGCAGAAAGAAAAAAGACGGCTCTCTAAGGCCTATTCAATAAGGGCATTAATCTCGTTCATGACTTCTCTTGCCTCATGACCTGATCACCTCCCCAAAGTCCCATCTGTTAATACTATCACTTTGGCATTTAGGATTTTAATATATGAATTTTGATGGTACACAAACAATCATTTTATGGTGCTAATCTTCAGATTAAATACTTTCTATTCATCTGCTATTCTCAATTTCAGTGATTCTTTCTTCTTTATATCTTCATTCTGTTATTAAGCTCAGCTAGCAATTTTTAAACATTTTATATATTTATTTTTTATTTTGTTACTTCCATTTTTCATTCATATGATTTTTATTTCTGGGCTGAGAACTTTTATCTTTGTGTTCATTTAATGAGGCATATTTACAAGAGCTGCTTTAAAGATGTTGTTGAACAATTATACCATTACAATTTTCTCAGTTTCTGAATCTGATTGCCCTTTGACCTTAACAATTTGTGAGATATCCCTAGGTCTTTCTATGTTGAGTAATTTTTCTTTGTACCATGGACATTTGAATGTTACATTTAGTAGATCCTTGCCCCTGTATTTATCCTCAGGAGATGTTGGCTCTATTTGTTATGTTTTACTAGGCAATCAACTAAGTTAGTTTCAGAGATCATGTTCTAAAAATACTAACTTGAGTTCATTTTTGAAAGACTTTGTTATATTTTGAATTTGTCTTATGCACGTACCACTCAGATTAATCAGAGACCAAGATTATGGCTAAATACTTCTTCCGTGAATCCCTGAAGCTGATTCATTCTTTCCAAGACTTTATTATGTTGCTTCTTTTCAGTTCTGCGTCCGAGTAACTCAGAAGTGATTCCAAGTCTTGTGCTGCTTCATGCACACAGTGAGGGTATTATACCCTCATGCAGTGAGGGTATTTGCCTTCTCCAGTGCTCTCCTTCCTAGGAGGCCGTCCTCATTCTTCAGCCCCAATGGGTTTTATTTGCTGTTTTTTTCTCTTCAAGAAAATGAGCCTGTGAATTGTGTTCTCATCAAGTAGGTTGAAGTCCTAACCTCTTATATATCTGTGTATATATATGGATTGAAAAAAGGGAGAAAGAGAGTTTTTGCTGTTGTAACAAAGATCTAAACTAAGATTAGGTGATACTGGAGTAAGATGAGCCTTTAATCCATTCTCACTACTGTCCCCGTAAGACGAGGAGAAAAGACACAAAGATAGACACACAGGAAGATGATAATGTTATGTGAAAACAGACCCGCCAAAACACAGAGATTGACACACACAAAGATGATAATGTTATGTGGAAACAGACCTGCCAAGAGATGTCCATAGGATGATGGAGGCAGCTGATGGAGTGATGCATCTAAGAAACAGCAAGGATTGGCTGCTGGAAGAGACAGAAAGGATTCTCCGTTTGAGTTCCAAAGGAAGCAGGAATCTGTGGACACCTTCATTGTCCCTTAAGCCCCCCAGTTTGTGGCACTTTCTTACGGTAGTCCTTGGAAGCTTATATTCTGAGTTTTAGTATCTTGGAATACTGCTCTGCCAGGCAGGTTTGAACAGTGACTTATTTTCTGGGCAGACATAATAGAGGAAAGAGGAAAAAAAAAAATAATGTGATGAAATCACCTTTGTGGATCACATTTCCATCTTTGCAGATCCCACTGTAATCTGGCCTCTTTTGATTACTTTTAGTCTTAACATAGTTTGTTAGTATGTGACAGATTTATATCAACATATGGACCAAGGATGTATATTTAACTTTTAATTTCTAGAGTTAAACTTGTTTTTATCTTCTTCATTTTAAATCTTATTTTCATATCATAGGTATTTTTTATCATATATTTTGTGTAAATCTTGACAGGATAACTTCCTTTATTCTTTTCCAATTCATTTATTAAAACATGGAATAGGGCCAAGTACAGATATCTGTAAAGTTCCATTAAAAATAAATTCTTCTCCTGGTTAAATGTCAATCTTAATTCGCCTTTTGGCATCAAAGCCATAAACAACATATGAATTGAACTCTTGCCTCTGCTAGCCCATGTCAAGGATCTCATAAAAAGTCTATCAAGAGCATTATCTAAATTCACCATGCAATATATCTGTGAGTTCATTTTGTTCTACCAATAATTCTAATACATACACACAAAGGGAATAATGCTTATGTATGTGGTATTACTTTGTATAGCATTTCTAAATTTGTGATACAATGTATTCTAACAGCCAATGAAAACTTCATAGAAGTCTTTCTTATTTCTATTGTCAAGCAAATTCAGAATATTATGGGTTATAAAATGATTTAGAGATATATTTTCTAAATTGCATTTTCTAAATCTCTATTAGTATAAATAATAAATGTGCTAAAAATATATACTAGGCTGATTTTTACTGACATTTTTGACCAAAGAATTATTTTTATGAGATTATTCACATTTGGAACAAAATTAGTGTTCTTTAAAATTTATTTCAGAAATACTCTTACAACTAACACATATTAATTCCTAATGATACCTGGGGTTTTTTATCCTCTTTTAATATTTATTTCTTAGTGCTTATGAAAATTTTAGGAGTCATAGTTGGAATTTGTCAATATAGCATAAAACTTCATGCCAAGAAATACATCATTTCCATAAAATATACTTTTATTAGTATACCATTTTCTCCACCTAACAAAATTTTCCTTTTGTTTTCTTTAGAATTTCATTCCTCAAATTATGTTTTTTATTGTTCTTACCTTAATCTTCTTGTAGATGTCATTTTCTAGGTTTTAGGTCATTTATTTTGATTAACTTTTTATATATTATATTTTAAAATCTGAGATAATCAGTTTCCTCCGTGTGCAGTCATAACCAATTCCATCAAGTTTCAACTCACCTAGATAACTTATGTTTGTCTTGTCAGAATGGTATATTTAGAGGTTACCATGCTTTTTGAATTTCTTTTCCTCTTTTAAAAATCTCTAACCTAGGAAATCCACTTTCCTTGGTTACCTTCTTTATGTTCCTTCCTTACTTTTAAAAACAAAAATATTGTATACTGTATTCTTAAAAACTAGATATTATTTTAAATTGCCTAATTCCAACCATTTTGAATAATTAATAAAAGTTAGAGTTCAATAAAAGATGATGATATATCATCATGTACACATTCATATGAATGATAAAAAACAACTATAGTCCAGAAAGGAGGGGAGAGAGGAAGAAGGGAGAGGAGGAGGAAGGAGTGGAGGAGGGAGGATATTTGGTGGGACCTCACCTATTGTGCATAATGCAGTGGTACATTACAAAACTACTAAGAGTATATTATAGATATCTTACCACAACAAATAAGTAAGTGAGAGGATGGCTATGTGAGTTTGATTTAAACAGTCCACATTGTATATCAAATCAGCACATTGCACCCCATAATTGTACACAGTTATGATTTAATAAAAAAATAGAAAAAATTTTGGGAAATACAAGAAATCAAAGATAGAAATAGATAAATGATAACAGAATAGGATAACACACACTGCGACATGTAAAGAGAAACAAATAAAGAGATACAAGCCTAAAAAAGAAGTTCAAAACCAATCACAGTGTCTCTGCCTGAGATTCTAGCACTTTGATCTTTTTCCTCAGGCAGGAGAATTGCTTAATCTAGGAGTTCCAGATCAGTGTGAGCAAGTGCGAGACCCGATCTCTATAAATAGTGGAAAAATCAGCTGGTGTGCTGGCCCCCACCTATGGTCATTCCAGCTACTTTGGAGGCTTAGGGAGGAGGATCACTGGAGCCCAGATGTATCCATTTGTAGGAAGCTATGATGATGCCACTACACTCTAGCTCAGGTGACTCTGTCCAAAAAAATAAATAAATAAATAAGATATCCACGCTGACCCTTAAGCCTATTGAAGGTCATAGCATTGAGAATTACTGATCAATGATTAAATCTTTTTTTTCTGTTATGATCTATATTAATAAATTACAGGACTTCCTCCAGTTTGATGTATTTTTTTTAAATAATGCAGATCTTTAAATCCAGTCTTTAGTCCTATTTAACAGTGTGAGTGACATTACTCCACAATAGCATTCACCTTCTTTTATTAAAGTGTTCCTTTCCTGTGCCAATTAACTATGTATTTTATCTTTTTTATCTCTTTTATCTCATTTAATCTCTAATTTTATATAATGGATTTTCAAAATAATTTTTTTAATTTCTTATAGTCCTTATATTGTGCCAATGTTTAATTGTTTATTGGGGCATTATCATCCATGTCATCCTATTTCATTAAGCAAAAATGTCTTTAAGGATGGAATTAGGACTTCAGTAACTCATTTCAGAAGGCCTACAGCAAACGGCACAACCTTGGGTACATAGATGGTGCTAAATATATTGGATGAATTGAGTTGAATCACCTTATTTTCTGATAATTTCTTCGTTATTAATGAAGGAGCTTGGCAGGAGCTTACTTCACCAGCATTTTAAAGTCTCGTTTGCTTTTTCATCTTATTGACTCTTCTGATGTTGTGTATTTAAGAATTCTTTCCTGATTCTTAAAATGCATGCCAACTTTTGCCAAGAACTTTCTATCTTTTTGTATTACTATTGCATGTTGCAGAATTAACTATTTTTGTAGCTGTTTCTCAAAATAATATATCTAAAAATATTATCTGTGGTGGTGACTGAACAAAAAATTTTGGAAAATACTGGACTGAATAAAGTTAAATAACTATTTTCACTATACTCCCTGATTTCTTCAATATGTTGATCAATAAATAATTATAGTGTTTAGCTTTTAAAATGCATTTAACCTGAGAACAATAAAGTAAAATAGAAAGGGACTCTTTTCCCACTATATACATCCCATAGAACAGTCTTACTTTAATTATAGATCAGTTAGTATTAGTAAATTAGTATTTAGCAAATTAATTAATTGATTTGGGGGGACATATTAGAAAAAAACATGAAACAAAACAAACAGCAAAGTATCCCTAAAATAATTGCTGGGAGATTATAGGTTCTTAATTTAAAACAGAACAATACAAAAAATCTTAACAAACAAATAAAAGTTTCCCAGAGAATTCAGGAGTATTACATAATGATCATTGCTTCTACAAAAGTTATATATAGCAGATATCAATTCCCATTTTTGGTGGATAATTATTTTAAGTTTTCTATTCACCAATTTTTCAATGATAATGACAAATTAACATAAATTAATTCCTGGCCAATTCTTCTCATGGCCAAACGTGCATACTTGTCAATCACAGATGATTTAATACCATAAGGTAAACTAGTGTAATTAATTACATTCACCAGGACCAAAACTAACATTGACTGATCTTTTTGTTTCATATTCAGGACTAGAAATTGTTTATTAATTTTGTCTCTCTGGGTGTCAGTAAAAAACTAGCAAAGAACAAAAATATATTAAAAATTTTATATTCCAAAACTTACACAATGCTAAATAGGCACTGAACACTCAGAGAATGCTTGCTTGATTCTCACTCAAAGAGAGAGTGAACAGCGCACATACTACTTACCTGCCCTGGCTCTAATTTTTATAGCCCTAAATTTTGAGGACTCCCTGGTTAACCATATGTACAGTGTTAAGATGTTCACATGTAGAAAAAACTTATTTTAAAAAAATTGGAGTCACAGTTAACTTTTGTCAATAGATCTTATGCCATCATTTGCATTGTTATTCTTAGAGCAATATTCTGTGGTCTTTATTTAGTCACTGTGCTGAATGTCCCCCTTTTATTTCCTGCTGAAGGAATCAATCAGTCTTGGCATTTATTAGCCTCCTATCCTGCCCAGCTGTATCACCTTTATCATGGAGAAATTCCCAGTTCAGTGATGTCATTCATTATAACTTGTTATTGCCTCTTGACAATTTGAGTTCGCATTAATAGGGAGTCAAATTAAGAGCTGATGATGAAATTAATCAAAATGTTTCCAATTTAAGGCTCCCTGCTAGGGAACACGCTAAAAATAAAACTGAAACATCCAAGAAGCAGGGGAATTTGTCAGCCATCTCTAAGACTTAAAAATTTTCTAGTGCTTTGTAAAATTGGTGCAGGCTTTTGTAGATTGATCTCAAATGAAATGCTATTCTGAGCTCTCTTCAGTATTCTATAAGGATTGAAAGGGAGATTTTTTTTATTATAATCATTGTGCTGTAATGCGTTTATATGTAAAAAGACTTGTATATGTATTATGACCTGTCAACTAAGTTATAGAAAGTACAATTCCTAACAGTGTTTTCATGAATTTTTTTTCATAAAAACCTATATCCCAGTTACCAAGAGCAAAGAGCATTAACTCGATATACTTTAGGATATGGCAACATTTTAAATCTGCATTTACTCAATCCTCCTGAAGAGTGTTTAATGATTAAAAAAAAAAAAATGCACCATTTTTAAAATGTAAAATCTATTAAAAAAATTCAAATAAAACCTGTCCTTGCAGTAGATGAAATTAAATTGGACTTTGAAATTAATGTACTTTTCTGTCTTATACTAAATCCACAGATAAAATAGGATAGTAGTTCTTACATTTAATTCTATTATTCATAAATTTTTATTTTGTTTCTTAGATATTTGTAGTTCACATGTGGGGACAATTTCAAATGATACTTTGCTCAGTTAATCAATTAGAACGTTTCTCTTCACAGATAAGAAGATAGATAATAGATGGGTAGACAGTTGATCATAGATAGATGACAATTATGTGCTATCTAAAGCAAAGTTTTATAAATTAATAATATTATCTAATCAATCCAGTATTAAAAATATTTTTTTATTTCAGATTAAATAAAAAAAATAAATTATCTGTAAGGGAACAGACAATTAGGTTACAATGTTTGCACTTGTTGGGAAGCACTCTTGCTGTAGTTTTGCCCCACATTCAGAAGGTGTGCCATGTATCCTTACAAAAATATTTGGAATCTTAATGCGTTTAGATGAAGCTTCTTCAGTTTGCCTAGTACCAGCTTCTGAAAATCCACTGTTAATTCTGAGCACAACTATTTTTCTCTCTACTCATGCTAGCTCTTCAATTACTTTTCATGTTGTGCCTTTAAGTAATAAGCTCAGCAAAGAACAGAAAATTTATTGTATTTGTTTAGTAGTGGCTGTCATTAATGGTGCACTGATTATTTACAGAGACTACGTAAGAAGAGAACCAATAACAAATGCATTTACAAGGAGTAATCATTATGACTCCTGTACTGGAAAAGGTAGGAGTTAAAGAATTGAACAAAATAGCAATAAGCATCTACATAAAGGATGAGGGAAACACACAGTCTGCCTCTGGGGAGAGAGAAAAGTTATACTTTTTCTAAAATTAGAAAGTTGTCTTCTCTTTGAGTTAGAACTATAATATCAAGTGTATATATTCATTTGGAAAATCATGACCCATAAAGTATCCATGACTTTAAAAATATTAAATATATAAAATGTGTATAAAATGTGTATACTTATAAATTATAAAAAGGGAAAATTAATGTGGTTGTTTTGACATTATGTTTATGAATGACCAGGATATAAATTTCAAAGTCGAGAAAGAATAGTAGGCTCAGGAGTTTAGTCAACTTCCTCTTGAAATTAAATAAAATTCTTTGGCTTTTCTCTATTATCTACACAAAATCTGGGTCTGCTTTTTTCTTATCTCCTAAAATGGTGGGATAATTTATCACCCAGAAGGTGGTTTCTGAAGCTTTATAGAAATATAGAAGGCAGCAAAATGAGATGGAGTAAAAAGGTAATTCTAGCATTGAGAATATGGTAGAATAAAATCCAGATAATTCTAGAGTTGAGAATGTGGTAGGATAAAATCCAGATCATGAAAATAATAGAGGAAAAAATCTCTCCAGGTGTCTTTTTTTTTTTTTTACAGAGCTTGATATCCTATATATAGTTTAAGCATTTTTTGTGAAATTCAAGTTCTTAAAAAATTATAAAATTTTAAAGACAGATAAGAACAGGTTTAATACCTGTTCTATTAACCATTTTAATTTATTTCATAAGTACTGAATAAATAAATATTTACTTATAACCATAAGTAGTAATGGAATAAGAATTTTATTTTTAGTTTCTCTTGTGCTTTATATCTTATATTAAATTACTGATGGTTACACTAAAAAAATTATTTAGGAAAGCTCATACAGAATCATTCTAAAATATTAACTGACATATTCTAGAAGAAATAAATTGTTAAGAGTCTACAGTACTCATGCTATAGCAAGAACAAGAATTATAAACGCAGTAATCTGATTCCTGTATCAAGGCACATGGCTGATTTGCATGAGGCTATGAATTGAAAAATCATTGAGACCGAGAAATCATGTGACATCAAAGGTAAAATCTTTAACAAAATGTTGATATAAATAAAACCTGGAAACTTAGAATCTGAAGGTAAGATTATTAGAGTGCTGCATCTGGGTATTCCATCACTGTTGGTCCTCTAAGGGAGAAAAATCATAATAAGCAAAGTAGCCAAAATTTAAGCACTGAAAGGAAGGTGAAGTAGCCAGAGGCATGAATTATCCTTGCACTGGACTGGGTAACCAGCTACTGAATAATTGAGAATTGAGTTCAGGTTGAATGCTGAATTTCTACCTTGTGCATGAACTCTGGAAGGAACCCTTAGGGAAAGATTTGATTTACATGAATTAGATCAATAAATGCAGAATACACAGATGGAATAGATAAAAACTCATCTTCAGATAGGAATCGGGCTCTTAAGTTTTGTTTAGGTGAATTATTCTTGAGAAACAAGTACAGAAACTTGTGTTTTTAAAAATCAGATATATAAATGATTTTCTTTTATGACACAGGAGAATATTGGCATACAATACAAGTAATACACTAATGTCCATAGAAACTATTCTCACACTTGTTCAAAATATAGGGTGGGAACTAAGGTAAACTAACAGCTGTAAAGTTATAATAATGCAGGGTTCATCTTTTATCAATTTTATATAGTATGATGTTTCAAGAGGTATTTTTTCCAATTAAACACTTTAATGGGTTTTTTTTTTTTGCACAGAAGGTTTAAAATTGTGTGATCATAATTTTTTCATTATAGAATTACTATAAAAATACAAATTTCTCTGTTATATCACAATACTTTCATTTAAATTATTACCATGTAGCACAGAATCTTGATTTTCTTTGTCTCCTTTTCTTTCTTGGAAAATTTATGATAGGAAAAGATAAAATTATTTCCTATATCAAGGAGTTCTTTGCAGAATGAAAATTAAAACTTTAAATTACAGGTTAACTCTTCTGTAAAATATATGGAGCTCCTTTCAGAACTATCTTGCTTACCTTCTATAATCACAGATGTTTTACTGAGGGGAGAGTGAAACCGAGTGTGTAAATGGCATGAGGTTAGAATATGTTCAGGACCAAAGATGGACAGTTTGAAACCATCCATCTGTAAAGGAATTGCTAATTAGAATATATAATAAACTTAAATAACTCAATAACAAAAACCCAAATAATCTATATAGAAATGGGAAAATTACCTGAATGATATTTCTCAAAAGAAGGCATGCAAATGATTAGTAGGTATATAAAATATGTTCAACATCACTAATAATCAGGGAAATATAGATGAAAACCACCTTGAGATATTATCTCACTCCAGTTAGAATGGCTATATAAAAAAATAAAAATACAAAATGATGGTGAGGTTGCAAAGAAAGGTAACTGTCCGTGGAAATAACAACTCAGACAGTCACTATGGAAAACAATATGGCTTTTCCAAAACTAAAAATAGAACTAACATATGATCCAGCAATTCCATTACTGGGTATAGATCCAAAGCAAAGGAACAGAATATATCAAAGGGATATCTGCTCTTCTGTGTTTATTGCAACACTATTCACAACAGTCAAGAGATGGAATCAACCTCAGTATTCATCAATGAATCAATGGATAAAGAAAATAGGGCATATATGGACAACAAAATATTATTCATCCCTCAAAAACAATAAAACCCCATCAGTTGCAATAACCTTAATAGAAGTGGAGAACAATCTGTTAAGTGAAATAACCAGGCACAGAGAGAGAAAACTCAGCTGTTCTCCCTTATCTGTGAGAGCTATAAATGTTGATCTGATGGAGGCAGAGCATAAAATGATAGTTACCAGAAGTGGGAAGGCAGGATGAGATGAAGAGAGGTGAACTAATGGGGACAAATTAGACAGATAGGTGGAATAATTTCCAGTGGTTGAAAATATGTTGAGTGTTACTAATGTCTTATTGTATATTGCAAAATAGCTAGAAGAGAAGATTTGGAGTGTTTTCAACACAAAGAAAAGAAAAAAGTTTCAGGTGATATATATCTCAGTTACCTTGATTTGATCATTACACATCGTATACATGTATGAAAATATCATGTGAACCCCATAAATATTTATAATTATTATGTATCAATTAAAAATGAAAAGCAAAAGCACTGACTAGATTATTAGGCCCAAGTCCTTTTAGGTTGCTACCCATATTTTTGTTTGGCTTTTGGTTTTGTTCTTCCTAGTTTTATAAATGACATTTGATTTGTTACATTACAAATGTATAATCTTTATTGAATGAAAAACTTTGCTTTCTATGTTATCACTTTTAAAACTTTACATATTTTTTTTTTTTCTCTTTTCCTTTCCTGGAGAATTTGTCCTTTCTCCAAAGCTGATAACCAATAATAATGTACTTGATGTTGTCATTTTAACATAATATTATTAGGAAAGACATAAATTTCTAAGTCTTACAATCTAAGTTTAAGGAGTATACTCATATACACTTAGAACTTAAAACTAGCCTTAGCATCTCTACTCCACACACTTGGCCTTCTGGCAACAAGAATAACATTCGTAAAATGTGATTTTTTTATACTTACCCAAAGAATTAATAAAAGAGAAAAACAGAGTACAGGCCTAAAAATTTTTAAATTACAGCTGTTTTAATAGTAAGAAGATAGGGAATTAAAGTAATAATCATAGCAAGGGTATGCTTCTTAAATACTTCTTTATTATGGCATACCTGGACACCTGGGGACAAGTGACTCTTCATGGTGATCAAACATATCTAGGATTCTTGGTTACCTCACATATCACACAACTTCCCCAAAGACTATAGCAATAAATATTTCTATACCTGCATAATCTGTTCAGCACATGAGCATGTTATGGCACGTAATTTGAGAAACTCTTTTAAACTTATTAAAAAATACAATCTTACTGTTTTTGAAGGATAGTTTTAGAAATTTCATTCTTATAAATTAGAGCCATTGAACTAGAAATGAAAGCTCACAGTGGCCTTATTGGCTTGAAACCATATTGAATATTCTAGCAAGATGGCCATTCTGCTAAGCAGATCCTTGGTCTACCATTATTCTGAAAGCCTGTAATGAGCCACACATTATGTTAGTACCAAGGACACAATAGTGTTGTCCATCAAAAATTACAAATAAGAATTAGCTAGGTAAAGAGGGTCAGGGTGTAAGTGTTGTTTAAGGTTTAAAGGGAGTTAGTTATATCTAGGGTTGAAGCTAAAAGCTGAGTGAGAAAGCTGTTAGTAGACATTTGAGGGAGTTTTAAAAATGTAAGAAATACAGAGACATTGCTAAAGCAAAGAAGTGACAGCATTAGATGTGTGGACTATGAAAATGACCCTGGCTATAGTGAACAGAATAGATCAAGTGGAACAAGCCTAAAAGTAGAGACCAGTTAAGAATATAGGGTGTATGATAGCTTGAATCTAAGTAATACCAGTGGGAGTAGTAGGTAAGTAAAATATATTTGAAAGGTGTTTTGGAGAAAGGATAGATGTGGAAGATAAGGGAAAGAAAAAAGCCAAAGGTAGAGGCTTTTGAATGAGACTTTTACAGGAAGGAGGATAAGTTGGGGACACTCATTAGAGAAAAAGAAGAAAATTTGTGGGAGAGAAAAAGTGGATTAAGTGCTTATACATATTTGTATTTGATCAATTTGGGAAGTGCTAACTAGAAATCTTAGGTAGCCAGATACAGATATCGGAAAGAGGTCAAGACCAGAGGTGGAAATTTGTTGTTCCCATTATAGAGACAAGAGGACTTAACGATTATAAAGAGTAGATAAATTATTCATAGTCACATAGAACAGATTTGTGTACCCAAATTTGTCAGATTCCAAAATCCATAATTTTTAAGCCCCTTCATGGAGTTTTTCCAAGTATTGATCTTAAAAACCTTGTATCAGAATTTCTTATAGACCTCCACATCAGTAAGTAAATAGTAGAAACCTAGGCCCCACCTTAGAACTACTGAGCCCAGATCCCTGTGGGATGATATTTTAATAAGTAGCACAAGTTGTTCTTAAAGTTTCATAAACAATGTAATATATAAGCAGCAATATTTCTCAAAGTTATCTGCAAATCACTGAATATGTAAATATGTATTCAATAGTTCTTTGACAATTTGGTAAACTCAGAGGGAAAAATATTGAAAACAAGTTTGAACAATTTTCTTCATACATTTGAAAGTATTGGATAATTGTAAGTATCACAGAAATGAATTACTTGTAATAGTATGTCCTCACACTGTGTGTATAAATTTTGAGGATTATGTTGGTAACTTTCAGTAAACACATTTATATTATTTGTGTTTGTTGACTTTTTATGAAATTGAAAATGATCTTTTCTTCTTTTGTGTTACATTATATACCTATATCACAGAAATAGTTAAATAGCTTAAAATGGAAATTTCAAAATGGTTTTTAAAATAGTGATATAACTGCCAGGCCTTAAAGCGGCTATGTAGTATAAGGAACAAGTTATTTGTGAAAGGTGGGATGAGTTACTCTATGAGTATCTTAGTTTCACATAACAAGCAAGAGAAGTGTACAGAGAGGAGGTGTGAAATGAATATTATTTGAAAACTGAATTTGTTAAACTTGTTATTGACCACTAATTTTTAAAATTTTTTTTTGTTGTTGAAAACAAAGACATCAAAGCTTGTAAATCACCCTCTTTGATAAGGAAATTGGTATTTCCCAAAAGCATTTCAGTGAGGAACAGGTGACTTTTGTCACTAACTGAAGGAAGAGTAATGTGAAGAGAGGTATGACAAGGTCATGCCATCATAGTCAAAAGAGATAGAAGCCTAAGGCTAGTAAGAGGAGAGAATCTTGCTGAAGTGTAAAAAGGTTATGCTTGAATACTGGTTTTATTTTTTAATTTAATTTTGTTTTGTTTTGTTTTACTTTATCTTACGTATTGAGAGACATTAGAGTGTAGTTTCGGTAGAAATATTCAATCACAAACAATTTGTCTTTGTTGTTTACTTGCTAGCATCACTGACAAATCAGATACAAATCGATGACACATCACTCAGCAGTCACAAAGTCTACACACAGCCCAAAAGCACATGAACAGTTTCACAGCTGAATTTGACTCTTTAAAAGATTTAATTTTCACTCTTCTAGATGTTCCATCTGACAACCTCATCAACTTGGCATTGACAAGCAATCAGCTAATTCTTGAATACTGTCTTTAGTGAGGAATGTTACCATATTTGGGGGGTCAATTTCATATTGGGATAGCCTACTATATCCAACATGGTATCGCTATATTACAATCTTCACATGACTTGTTTAAAATTCCAGAGCTTGTAATTTCAAGCAAAAATGTATCTATTAAGTCCAAGGAACAAAATTGATAAGGTTGTGTACCCTGATAATTGGTTTATCCCCAGTGAAACATTACCCATGCCATTGGCATAAAGCAGTCATACTCAGTCCAATCTAGAACGTGCTGGATGAAGATTTCTAGTGAGAAGTAATAAATAAAGTGAGGATAAGGAGTATCAATTATTGATATTCACAAGTATTTATGCTGTCAATGACAGGGACATCTCATTTTATTGAGCCTTGTAGATACTGATCTTTTTACAAATTGAAGGTTTGTGGCAACCCTGAGTAGAGCAAGGCTATATGTGTCATTTTTCAAACAGCATGTGCTCACTTCGTGTCTCTGTGTCAGCAATTATTAGCAATAAACTATTTTTAGATTCAGGTATATATATTTTTAGACATAATTCTTTTGCATACTTAATAGACTACAGTATAATTTTGTATGCCAGAGAAACCAAAGAAATGGTATGACATGCTTTATTGCAATATTTGCTTTATTGCAGTGGTCCAAAACTGAACCTGTAATATCCCCAAAGTAGTCCCGTAAATACATACTAAACAGAGCATATTCCCTATGACATAAGCACTATTAAAAAGTGCTTATATTATGGTGTTAAATCCTAAGCAAATCACTCAAAATATAAATATAAAACATCAAAATACGAAGATGACATCACAGCACAAATAGTAGTACTAGCATACAAAATACTAGAATTGTGACATAAATCTCCTTTCCAGAAATACCTATGTTCTTTGAATCTGAGAACCACCACTATATTTTCAGTAATATCCACTAGAGACTTAAGGGGGTGTCTGCTACAGGAATCTTTTCCCCGCATTGTGTTCATGTTTAGAGAGAGGCTAGGAAAAGTTAAAAAAAAATTGAGGTATATTGTTCCCATAAAACATAAGGATTTTCAGATATTTGGCTCGAATACCCCCTTATATAACAGGTTATAGATTTCTAGAAGATACAATTGTTCATAGAAAAGAAGAGGCCAGACAGAAAACTCAAGTCTGGGGAGAATGCAATCTATCAAAGAAGTCAATTGCTAAATATTAATAATATCAATCCTATATTCATATAATTCATGTTATCATAAAATATAAATGGAATTAATAATGATGAAGCTTCTCTTCTTTGACATTAGAATGGCAGAGCCAAGAAATAGAGAACAATGAAAGTAATTATTAACTAGCAATAAAATTCTGAATTATTTTTTCTAGGAAAGAAAGCATGAAATTAATTGGTTATTTCTCTCCATAAATACCATGAAATACACCACCTTAGCTTTTTCATGAAATAATCTTAGGTGATAATTGTGCCCCATATTTTACTACAAAGAGAAAAAAAGAATTAAGGCTAGCTCTTATTGTCTTATTAGATAGCTCTAATAAGATCTGTTAACAATCTGCATCTATACCCACTATATTTTTTTTTCTTAGTCTTGTGCCTCTACTCCAAGCTTCAATTTACTTGATTTCTAAAGTCCTTTCCTTCAGAACACAGCATCTTACCTATGGTAAACATTGTTTCTGGACTTCATTCATTTTCCTTCTCTACAGAGTCCCTCCCTTCAACATATATTTTAATTTTAGATCTTGTCTGTTTATAAGCAAACTAAAAAGATACCCACTAACCACATTTTCTTCTCTACTAACTTACACAATTTCTTTCATCCTCTTCCCCAAAACAGTCAAAAAATAAAATAGGTTCCTATACAATCAAGGTTGTGGCTTACCTATTTTCTCTCGTATTTCCATTTCATCTTCTTCAATTCCATGAAACTGTTCTCGTCACAATCATCAATTCCGTTCCTGCTGTGATGTCTAATATTTATTTCTCTGTTTGTACCTAATTCTGTCTCTAGGCAACAGTTGACTTGGTTGAGCACTCCTTATTTTCTGGAAGTATTTTTGGACCGTGGTTTTTGTGGCAGTACATCACTGATTTTCTTCCTACTTCCTAGTTCTCCTTCTCTTTCTTGATTGTTTCCCCCTTTTGCATGTGATCATGTTCCAAATAATGAGATATCTCATGACGCTGTCCTCCAATTTCCTTTTATCTCTATATCACATGATCAAAAACAGAAAAAAGGCCAATGAATTAGTATAACATGATTATAAAAGGCAAGTGTTAAATGATGACTTTATAATTTTAATCTACACAAAAGTTGGCATGATCATTTTGTTACTCAAAGTCTTCTAATAATGTACTTAATCTGAACTTAAATATAAACTCCTTACAAATTCTTCATAAGATTTATAAATTCCTACTTGCACGATCATGCCAAACAGCACCTCCAATTTCATGTCATGGTATTTGTGTTTTGTTTTTTCTGGTATGGATATCCCTTGGACTTCCCAGATTAGCTCCTTTTTGACATTCAAATCTTAGGTCAGTCTCTCTCTTTAGGAGTAATTAATAGACTGCTTGATCTAAGATAGCCAGTACTCCCTGTGCCTCAACTTATGGTGGGTTACATCCTGATAAACCAGTTGTAAGCTGAAAATATCCAAATATCATATACCAAAAAATGCATTTAATACACCTAACCAAACATTACCTTAGCCTAGCCTACCTTAAACTTGTCTAGAAAACTTATCTTAGAGTTGAGCAACGTCAATTCACACAAAGCTTATTTTATTATAAAGTGTTGAGTATCTCATAGTACACCATAGTGTACATAGGTAAACAGTGAGCTGTTTACCCTCCTGATCATGTATCTGGCTAGCGCTGCCACCCACTGCTGCCCAGCTTTGCAAGAGGGTATCACAGATTGCTATCTTAAGAGAAGATCAAAATTTGTAACTCAAAGTAGGGTTTCTAGTGCCTGTGTATTACTTTCACTCCCTTGAGAAGTTGAAAAACTATAACATACTAAGTCAGAGACTATATATACATATTTATCTATAGAAAGACTATACATATAGTCTCTATACATAGATTATATACACAGATAATTATATATATATATAAAATTCTTCTACTTTTTATTGAACTTACTTCATTGAAATAATCTTAATTGTTTACTTACCTACTTTTCTTATAGAAACCACAAGAGGGTTTTGGCCCCTAGGACCAGTTGCTTAATAGCACAAAGTTCCAATTATCTGAGATGAGGATAGTCAAGGGAAAAAAGAATTTTTCATATGAAAGGCATCTTGGGAGAATGGGAAAGGCTGCCTCAAATCTCTTTCTGACTAGTAAAGATCATGAGCTTTTAAAGGAAGGTCCACCAGTCTTGGAACAGATTGTGGTGTAAGTAACAAAGGGCTGCATGCATCTGGGAAGGTTAGGGGGAGATGGTGAATTTGCTGTCAAGAAGTCTCCCAGGGAACTCCAGAATCTTAACTCCTTTCTGTTGTGAAATATCCACCAGTTCTTAGAAAAATTCAAAAGTTCAAGTAGTTTGTTAAAGGAGAGGATCATTAAAAATATATACATGTGATATACATAAACGTGTATATATATATATATATATATATATATATATACACACACATATATATAATCATTGAAAATTGTTCTTGGAGCTGGTTACACCTTTGTCTTCCAGAATTTAGGCTTACCTGCTGTCCATAATACCAAGATTTAGGACAATGTCTGGTAAAGCATCTGGCACATAACAAGAAGCTAATACATGTATATATTTGTTGAATAAATGAAAATAACTTCAGTTTTTCTCTTGTGTGGGCATGTATTAGTTCATTTACTGGCTTCATGTTAGTACCGAGTACATTAGATACTTGCTTTTCCATTCTAACCTAATCATTTGTGCCCTCATATTATCTGAATTTTTTTACAAAAATAAAATAGCTTGAAAAACTTAAAATACGAATATTCAAACATGCTGGAAGTAGTGTTAAATTTTAATAAAATAAATTCTTGTCTAAAAAGATGGAAGCTAATAATATTTTTAAAGTTGTTAAGGACATGATTTTAGAGAATTGTATGTGTTTAGATGTGTTTTCTTTTGTCTCCATGGATTATATGTCTACATGGTACCAAAATTGGCTTATAAATAAATGGAGGGATGATAAATGAAATACATGAGATTTTTCAAGTTCACATAAATTTGTAATCTTTAGTGAATAATCTGATATCTAAAAAATAATTTGTAAAATTAAAATAAAAATGTCTTCAAAATTGTCGGCATACATTTTTGCCTGGGTTTACTGGTGATCTTCATGTTTGAAGGTGTCAGTGTATGACACTGGTGATGAAATTCCAAACCCAGCCCAATGGAATTATCCGTGTTTATGTGACAAGTTAGTGCAATGAAAACAGTTAAATTTCCTGGGTTAAGAACATGTGTTTTAGATTCTCATTTAAGCAAAAGACAAGTATGCCTAAATAAAAATAAATGTCAATATTAGAATAAATAAAACTCTAAGTAAGTGATAGAACAAAAAGAGAAATTTATGGTAAAGATTTATAAAGGTATTTTGACTTTGGTCTCTTTCTTTTAGGTGTTAATGTAATTTTTTCCACTGACTTTACTCTCTGTGGAAAAGTACACTCAAATCAGGGGAAACCAAGTCAGATGCTTCCTGTTAGTGTGGGTTCTTTTTGATTTCTTCTGAGTATTAGTTGAATGCCAGCCCATTATTTGTACATTGTGTTACCAAAGCAAAAGCCTTTGCCTAAGAAAAATTTTTTTTAAATGCTAAACTATTAATTTTGTATAGTAATCATTCTTATAATCTAAAGAGAAACCCAAAGCAATCCCTTTTTTGCCTTTTTTACAAATACCTTATTTGTACCTTTATTACAAATACTCTCATTTACACTGAGATAGAAAATTGGATTAAGATCATTTAGATTAGTTTTAAAATAGCATTACTTTGATCTTTACGTAAAAATGTTATGACTTTATGTCATTATTTGAGATGCTAAGGGTTGACGTTAGAGGCTTATTTAGTCTATAGTCAGGTGATGTCACATCAATAAATTTCATTTTGGGATGTTGATATTTTAAATAGATGTAATTAGTTAACAACTTAAAGCAAGATGTGTTCTAAAACTTCTACTGTATTTATGCAGCCTGAAGATGTTACATTATTCAGAATAGCAATTCTTAGTAGAATACTTGCTATCTTGGTTGGCTTTTTTAAGTTTAAAAGTAACATATTTTGTGATTGTTTCTTGGTCTACGTTTTAAAATTCTTCTCTTTTCTACCGGTTTTCTTTAAGAAAAAATGATTAGACATTGTGTTTGTTTCAGCACTGAAGACCTTGTTGAGGGCATGAGTAATCATGTTGGTTGTGTTAGGTAGATAACAAGAGATCTCTGAGACTCTCTTGTTCTTGGTCTCTAAACCTATCTTTCTCTTCCTCAGTGAACTTTTGTTTCATACTTCCCTTGCTTTTGGTGGGTTCTCGTCATTCATTGTGCCACGGATCCCCTTCTGAGTCCGGGGGACACTGTGCTGAGGAGGAAGTGTCCCCTGATGATACTCTAGTGAAATATTCTTCATTTACATTTCTGTCTTGTGACTAGATGGTGACCTCGTTAAGCCATTGAGACTATTGGCACTAAGAAGGAATGACATCAGACTTTCTCAAACCTGCAAACCCTGAAAAATCACCCAGGGTATTGCTTAAAATAAGATTCCTGAGCCACATCCAAATATAGAGTCAGTTCTCTAGGAGAAAGACCTAGGTGTCCATTCCATTAACAAGCATCTTGGATGGTTCTTCCTACTGGTAAGGTTGGGAAATTATACCAACTAAACTCAATACCTTGGAAGTTTAGATAAACTATAGACTGGAAATGGTAGTTTATGGGCTTAAGTGCAACTGAACTTTCATGCTTTATTGGCAGGTACCCTTACAGGCAGAAACTTCATAAGGTCAAGGTCACAATAGTGGGTTGCTAGTAGAATCAGGTCTCCCAGACTACAGTTCAGGGATCTGCCTCTCGGTGTGGTATCCTGGGCTCCTCAGAATGGAGTCAGCTGTGCAACAGATGAGACATCCTGGAAAGGCAGGGATCTACCATCAGAAACTTTGGACAGGTAAGGCTGGCCCTGGAACCTCACATCAGCTTCCTGGGAAGTAAGCCCACTAGAGTTCTCAGCAGGGCAGTAGTGGCCACATTGACAACAACAGACATGGGTGGGAGCAGGAATGATTGGAGGTAGAGATGAAGGTAAGCCAGTAGGGGTCATTTGGGGGCAGCTGAGCATTCATGTTTTTCCGGACAACTTTCACCTGCCATTTGGCCTTGCTCCTAGCATCTCTGAAGCAGCTGGCTCCAGGCCTTATGCCTCCTCTAAGGGAAGGGGGCTCCACTGTATAGCCACTTTGGCCCTCCTTTCACTCAGGTCCTGAAGCTAATGGTCATGTCTTGATCTGCTGTGTGTCCACTTCCATGATGGCAGCAGTGGCAGTGTCCAGAGCAACTGGCTGGTGGGGCTGGAGGCTCCTGCAACTATGGTACATGCATGGGGGGGACATGAGGGAAGAGGGTAGTGCAGAGGGGCCATAATTACTGTATTCCAGGGTATTCTTTTGCATATGGATAGCTTCATTGCTTTCTAGAGTTACACTTTTAACACATAAGCATAAATAAAAGAAATAAGCTAGTTAGGCATTGTGAGGGGAGCCTGTAGTTCCATCTACTCAGGAAGCTGAGGCAAGAGGATCACTTGAGCCCAAGAGTTTGAGGTTTCTCTAAACTATGACATCACAACACTCTACTCTGGGTGACAAAATGAGACCATGTCTCAAAAAAAGAAAAGAAAAGAATTAAAAACATTTATATGCGTGTGAAATTACTACGGGTTTAATGTACATCATTATTTTTCCCTCAATGTTTAATGTACATAATTATTCTTCCCTCAAATTTTGGACAAAAAGATATTCATTATACACAGAAAATTATAGTATTTAAAAATTAGCAAGTGAAAAGCTTTACAAATTTATAAGACCTACGTCTGACTGTGTATCTATAGACTATGGTTTCCAGATTCTTTTGAGTAATTTGAAATCTCAAAATAGATTAAATAGTAGATTATCATAAAACATTTGAGCAATTTCTAGAGACATAAATTGAAATTCAACAGTTTATAATCAGCTGTGTTCCAAGATTTACTTTTTAAACAAAAGGCCATAGAATGAACTGAAATTTTATGATTTTTTTTATTTAAACTGTTTACTTTTTTTATTTTTTCTTTTTCTTTATTTATTTATTTTTTTTTTTTTTTTTTTTTTTTTGGCTTATTTTCCAGAGTCAAGACAAGTATCAGGTAATAGCAAAGTTTATCTGATATCTTCAGAATTTAAAAACTACTCCATAGCCAATACCCTGTTCCTAAAACTACAAACATCCTTCTTCTAGGCCGAGGTCTTTCCTGGAAGGGAGTGGCATGTGAGATTCTCAGCGCCAATTTTGAGAGATGGAATTTGTTCAGACCTTTCAGCTCAAGAACAGACACATAGATGTCCAAATAACTGGCACAATGAAGGACATTAACTCTTTGGACATGGTCAAGGCATCTACCCCAATCATAATGAGTTTCATGTTTCCCTTAGACTCAAAGAAAATTACAGAAAGGATATCAAGATACCTGATGACAAACTTCCTGGGTATAGTTTTTCTCAGTTCTAGAGTTTATATAAATAGACATGTAGTAAGAAATTTGTTTTGAACCTTAGAACAAATTATTAAAGTGATCACAAAAAACATGGCTGTACAATAAAATGGTCTAAATTCCTTAATTATTTAACAATGCTTATGTTTTAAATAAGAAATTGTTATAAGTCTGTAAATAAACCTAAGATTGAAATATCTCAACACTTACAGATAAAGTAATTTTATAACCTTGCTTCTGGCATTTGGCTTTTTGGTGCTACATTGTGAAGGTTAACACATGCCTGTCCAGCTCCATTCTCAAGTGGCCTCAAATATTTGATTGGCTATAAGTTTTTTGACTTTAAGTCTTTTGGCCATAAATTTCCTGTCAAGGGACAGCATGGAACTGAGGCAAATTGGTATACTACCCCAGAAATAATGGGATAGAATAAAAATTTGCCTATCAATGCTGCATCTAGCAAATCGTGGCCAAAAGGGGGAAAATATAACTAGGCATCCCCCTGCCAAATGTGAATGGACCACCTCTTGGTCAAGGGAAGAAAATAAACCTTAAAATGGAGTTTACAGACATGAAGGGAAGAGAGGGTGGATATAACTACCAGTGTGTTCAAAAGCTAAGAGCAATAAACTAAATAATGGGAGCTGTTCTTCTCCTTAACGCTTCATCTAGAAATTTTGCCTAGTTTTTATCAATGCATTTAAAAGAGACTTTCTTTTGCATTCCTCTTGCTCTTGAATCCCAAGAACGACTTGCTTTTTATTCAAAAAAATTAATGACTACCCCCACATTGGGCCTTCTAGACATATATAAGCCTTTTAATTTGTTCATTCAAGAAAGACAAAGAATTAGACTCAGGGAACTGGCACAAATTTGGGGAATCATAAACAACCTGTGCCTTATAGATCTAAACAATTGGATATTGTAACAAAAAGATGGCTCATTTGTGGTGAAGTGGTGGCTGATATTTATGATAATTTACAGGAATCTGAAAAGTTTTGTCTTGAACGACTGACTGTTGTCACCACATGTTATATATTACCCCTACTAAAACAAAAAGTTAATTGCCAGAGTTAATATAACTCCAAAGGTAGTATTCACCTTAAGTCTGGCTACCTTGCTGCCTATGGAATCTTTTCCCCCTTTCTATAATTGCATTCAGAGTATTTACTGCTTGCCCCCTAGGCTTCCAGATTTGACTGAGCTGCTCCTGTTGGACCCAGATGAGGAGCTCTTTATGAGTGTAACCAGCCATATAGAACAAGGGCACTACAAAGCTGAGTATGCTGTGGTTACTAGCCAACACATAATTGAGTATAAGACCTACTCTCCCAACACTAGACCAGAAAAATAAATCAATTGCACTAAGTAGACTGATTCTCAGTATACCTTTATGGTGGCATATGCTAATAAATGTATTTGGAAGAAAAAAGCTCTAAAAACAAGAACATTGAATATGAATCACAAATTTTTAATTTACTAAAAGCCATTTTTACTGCTTTGGGGGATAGCAATCATGCACAGCTGGGGACATCAGAGAACTGTCTATGGTAGATTTGTGGGCCCAAAGAGTAGCCTGGCAATTATCCAACCAATTGGCCTTAATTCCTTCTCCCCAATTGGAGAGCCAGGCAACCCCTATTTGTACAACATCAGCAAATGATGTTTTGCAATGTCTGGGAAACTGATAACACATCAGCTTCAGAGGGACAGGCAAGTAGGAGAAAATCTTATTGTCACGCCTACTGAGTATATTTTTGTCTGTGGGGTCAGTGGGGAAAGAAAAAAAAAAAACAACGAGCCTATGATGGTCTAAATATCTGGACAATGGTGGACCCTTGTTTGTTGGTAATCCTTACCACCAACTGTCAGTACATAACAGGTCAAAGTTGCTAGTTACACCAGTTCCCTAAAACTGTTTTCATAAATGAATAGGAAAATTTTGGATAAAAACTCTGAGAGGACACTGGACCAGTATCTTCTGGGAGGGATTCCAAATGGGGATGGACACTTCTTTTGATATGTTTTGTTACCTTGTTGGGGAGAAGGTGGCACCTGAACAAAATGTACTAAAAACTTCTTGTGGTTATAGGCTTAACACTTCTGTTCTTCCTTATACCCCAACTCCATCCCATCAGCAGGAAGCAGCCAGATAGATTCACACTCTGATTGCTCCAAGACTGAGAAAGGAACTATAAAGAAGGAGGCAGTTGTAACCCGTGCCTTGAACAAATTTCAATTGACCCCTATACTGTTAGTGTAATCCTCTCCCTTTTAACTAACTACTTGACATTTTCAGTTCTTTCCCAGAAACGTTGATTTTTCTTCAGGACAAAATACTTGAATTTTGAATGGCCTCTGGGCAGACTTCTTACTGCCAGGAGTCACTAGGCCTCTTGACTGTCCTAAGATATAACACCCCTCCCTAAAAAGCCCCTTATCTCCATTAGTTGAAGGAAGCAGATATGTTGAAAATAGGCAAAATTTAAAACATATGTAGACTTTTTAGACTCACTGATAAATTAGATGTATGAGTATGGGGACAAAGAAAATTAGAGGTTTGGGGTTTAGAGTTTTGAGTTTGGGCACCCAGGGGAGAATAATACCAGTAACACTGAAAAGGTTACAAGGTCAGTGTCTGGATAATGATTTATTATAGGAAATAAGGCAGGTTCTGTTTATTATGGGAAACATGATAGATTCACTTATGTCATGTTAAAGTTTAATAGTTCATTAAAATTAACATCATCTCTGAGACAAAATATAAACAGGATTTAGTGATGGTACAATAAAAGAGGGTGAAGTCTTCCTCCCTTTCCATAACCTCCCAGCTAATTCAAACTCCAACTGTCCATTACCCTTATCTTCCTTGTAAACCACATCATTGCTACATTATCAGACATCAGATATGTACTAAGTACTCTTAGGCCCTCTTAAGATGTATTGAACTCACTAAAACACCACTCTTTCAGTAATTTTATTATAGCTAGAGTACAATAATGAGATACTTGATTTATCCAGTCATAGGTCCTTTGTTATCGTAGGCAAAGATGTAGGCTTCAGGTCTACTACACCTCAAATAGCTTGGCTTTCTTTTAAAACATCCTTTTATTTTATCAGAATTCAGTAATCACTGCTCTTCACCCCTACTTCACGCCACCAAATTATGAGGCTTCTCCTTAAATCAATGTGTTTCATAGACATGAATAACAAATCACTGTTAAAAAATGGAAGATTTTTTTCCCTAGATACTTTGGCTTTAAGTGCTTAGATTTTGATTCATAAAATTATGACTTTAAATGGTTTAAATATTTTAGATTTTCATTCATTCAAATGTTCACACACAGAGAGAACAAAAGAGAGAAATACTGTGTCATGGAACTGCAAAGTGATTGAGTTTAGAAAATGACAGAAATCTAAAGCATTACATGATCACGTCTCTGCTTTTGGGCTAAGATCCAGTATAAAAGTATTACATGGAACAGGATGTAGTTGGTTCTCCGTATCTACAGGTTCCCCATGAAGGGTCGCAAATTGTGAATTGAAGAAAATAAAAATAAAAAATAATAAGACAACAATAAAAAATACCAATTTAAAAAGCAATACAGAGTAACAACTATATGCATACTATTTGCATTGCATTACATAAAAGAAGTCTAGAGATAATTTAAAATGTATGGGAGGATCCAGGCTACATGCAAATGCTATGCATTCATGAATTCTGGTATCTGTGGGATTCCTGGAACTAATAGAAATGTCACTGGACGTTCAGCACATAGAGCAAAAAGTGCATTTAGTTTAAAAAATAACCCTTAAATCTCTTAGTCAATATCAGCACAAAGTTTTTTTTATCCTTTGTGTTGTATCTAATCAGTATTTCTTTATTTGACAATCCAATCATTTAGTTTCTTTACATTTAGGTATTTCTCTCAAATCTATTTTTAATTATTCAACATTCCATACATAATAAATACAAATTTTTACAGCCAATATAATAAATGTCCATCTGAACAGATGGCTTCTCTCCATGATTTGCACTGTACTCTGTGATTCATGGATTATATGCTCTAAAGGAAAGATCTTTTCACAAATATTGGATTGACACTATAATTACACTTACTTTAAAGAAATGCTGATATTATGGAGGTAAAAGGCAACAATGACAACTGACGAAGCAGGAGATGCAGCGATCCCGCCTTAAACATTGGGGTAAGCTTACTGAGTAAAGAATCAAGTAGAGTCAAAGACACCACATACATTATTCTCTTTGTCTCTTATAAAAGGGCGTTGGGTTAACTTCATATCATTTACTTTCTTGTAATTTTTGCATCTCTTTTCCTCCAAACCAAGGTATTGCATATTATAACAATGTGTTGTAATCTATTATTCAAATACCCATCATGGTTAGAGAGTAGAATATGGAAAAAGTAACAGAGACTGTTTAGAGCACTAATGAAAATGTAAGAACAGACAATGTGGAACTATGAGTCAAAGAAGCTGTAAAACTACTCAGATTCAAGAATTGATGTGGACATCACTTCCTGTAGTATATGAGAAACAATATATAGAAAGACAAAGACATTTTTAGTCCATGTTCTAAAAAGAGGAGGGTCGTGGGCTTATTATGTCCCTCCTCCCTTCCTTTCCCTTTCATTTTGGGCTTTGCATGTCCATTTGATATTGATTTGTTCATCCCTTTATGCTCCTACACTGGTGTTTGGGAAGGAGTTAGAATAATGTTCAGTCTACTCATAGGATGTGGCACGTGAGCAAATACTTCTTACATAAAAGTGATAAGTGGGAACTGCTTTGCGGATGGGAAATAAGAGGGTCATTAATCCAACTGAGGTGTCTCTAGTTCTGACAGCTGACACTCAAAACTCAAGGGAATCATATGGTCTTTGTTTTGCTTCTGTTAATACAGTGGATAATGTTTATAGAGTTGTGGATGTTAAACCAGCCTTGCATCCCTGGGATAAAACCTTCTTTATCGTGATGTACGACTTTTTTGATGATAAACTGTAATCTATTAGCTAGGATTTTGTTGAGAATTTTTGCATCTATATTTATTAGTGAAATTGGTCTGAAATTCTCCTTTTTAGTTCAGTCTTTTCCTGGTTTTGGTATCAGGGTGATGTTTGCTTTGTAGAACAAGTTGGGGAGGATTCCTTCCTCTTCAATTTTTTGGAATGATTTCTGCAGTATGAGAATAAGCTCTTCCTTGAAGGTTTGATAGAATTCTGGTGTGAAGCCATCCAGACCAGGGCATTTTTTGGTTGGAAGATTTTTTATTGTTTCTTTAAACTCAGTACTTGAAATTGGCCTCTTCAGGAGCTCTATGTCTTCCTGGCTAAGTCTAGGGAGAGGGTGTGATTCCAAATATTGATCCATTTCCTTCACATTGTCAAATTTCTGGGGGCATAGAGTTTCTGGTTGTATTCAGAGATGATCTCTTATATCTCTGTGGCATCAGTTGTTATTTCCCCTTTATAATTTCTAATCGAGGTTACTAGAGATATTACTTTACTATTTCTAGTTAGTCAGGCCAAAGATTTATCTATTTTACTTATTTTTTCAAAAAAACAACTCCCTGTTTTATTAATTTTCTGAATGATTCTTTTGTTTTCAATTTTATGGATCTCTGATTTAATTTTGGATATTTCTTTTCTTCTGCTAGATTTAGGCTTACATTGTTCTTCTTTTTCCAACTGCATAAGAAGGCTTGTGAATTTGTTCTCCTTCTGTTTTTCGAATGTAGGCATCTAAAGCAATACATTTTCTTCTCAGGACTGCTTTTGCAGTATCCCACAGGTTTTGGTAGCTTGTGTCTTCATGGTTGTTATGCTCAAGGAAGTTAATGATTTCCTCCTTTATTTCTTCATGCACCTGACTGTCATTCAACAGAAGGTTGTTTAATTTCCATGCCTTTGTGTGGGGTTGAACTTTTTTGTTGGAGTTGAGTTCCATCTTTAGAGCCTTGTGATCTGAGAAGATATAAGGTAAAATTTCAATTCTTTTGATTCTGTTGAAGTTTGTTTTGTGTCCTAGGATATGATCAATTTTGGAGAATGTTCCATGGGGCGATGAGAAGAATGTAAATTCTTTATCTTTGGGATGGAGTGTTCTATATGCATCTGTCAAGCACAGTTGTTCTAGGGTCTCATTTAAATCCCTTATATATTTGTTTAATTTCTGTTTAGAGCATCTGTCCAGCTCTGTAAGAGGAGTATTAAAATCCCCTGTTACTATGCTATTATAGGATATCGTATTGCTCAGACTGAGTAAGGTCTGTTTCAAGAATCTGGGAGCACTTAAATTGGGTGCACTGAAATGTCTTCTTGTATTTTTCCCTTGACCAATATAGTGTGACCATCCTTTGTCTTTTTGGCTTTGGTTCCTTTAAATCCACATGTATCTGAAAATATGATTGCAACTCCTCTTTTCTTCTAAATTCCTTTTGCCTCAAAAATTGTCTTCCAACCCTTAACTTGGAGTTTTAATTTGTCTTTTGAAGCTACGTGTGTTTCCTGCAGACAGCAATTGGATGGCTTCTGTTTTTTAATCCACTCAGCCAATCTATGGCTCTTCAGTGGGGAATTCAAGCTATTAACATTTATTGTGATAATTGATAAGTGTGATAGTGTTCTATTCACCTTATTTTATGAGAATCCATTGTCCTCTGTCACCATTAGTATTCAACATAGTGCTAGAGTTCTAGCCAATACAATTAGGCAAGAAAAAGAAATAAAGCACATCCAAATGGGAGCAGAGGAGGTCAAACTCTTCCTCTTTGCTAATGATATGATCTTATCTTGGAGAACCCCAAAGACTCAACCACATGACTCCTGGAAGTCATCAAAAAATATAGTAATGTTTCAGGATGTAAAGTAGGGCACCAGCCCCATATGCTGGAGGTGGCAGGTTCATACCCAACCCCAGCCAAAAACTGTAAAAAAAAAAAAAAAACAATCAATGTCCACAAGTCAGTTGCCTTTGTATACACCAATAACAGTCAAGATGAGAGGCTAATTAAGGACACAATTCCCTTTACCATAGCTTCAAAAAAAAATGAAATACCTAGGAATATACCTAACAAAGGAGGTCAAGGAACTCTATAAAGAAGATTATGCAATCCTAAGAAAGCAAATAGCAGAGGATATTAGCAAATGGAAGAATATACCATGCTCAGGGTGGGAAGAATCAACATTGTTAAAATGTCTATACTTCCCAAAGCAATCTACCTCTTCAATGCCATCCTATTAAAATACCAAAATCATACTTTCAAAATTTGGAAAAATGATTCTGTGTTTTGTATGAAACCAGAAAAAACCCTGTATAGCTAAGGTAGTTCTTAGTAATAAAAAGGCTGGAGCATCACCATACCAGATTTTAGGCTGTACTGCAAAGCCATAGTGGTCAAGAAATCATGGCACTGGCATAAAAATAGATACATAGACATTTGGAATCAAATAGAAAACCAGGAAATGAAACTAACATCTTATAACCACCTAATCTTTGATAAACCAAACAAGAACATACCATAGGGAAAAGACTCCCTATTCAATAAATGGTGCTGGGAGAACTGGATAGCCACATGTAAAAGACTGAAACTGGACCCACACCTTTCTCCACTCACAAAAATTGATTCAAGATGGATAAAGGACTTAAATTTAAGCCATAAAACAGTAAAAATCCTCAAAGGAAGCATAGGAAAAACACTGGAAGATATTGGCCTGGGGAAAGACTTCATGAAGAAGACTGCCATAGGAATTTCAACAACAATAAAAATAAACAAATGGGACTTAATTAAACTGAAAAGCTGCTGTACAGCAAAGGAGACAACAACCAAAGCAAAAGATAATCAACACAATGGGAAAGGATATTTGCATATTTTGAATCAGACAAAAGCTTGATAACCAGGATCTATAAAGAACTCGTATTAATCCACATGAAGAAAGCCAACAATCCCATGTATCAATTGGCAAGAGACATCAATAGAATCTTCTCTAAAGAAGACAGACGAACAGCTAACAAACACATGAAAAAATGCTCATCAGCCCTAATTATTAGAGAAATGCAAATCAAAACCACCCTGAGATACCATCTAATCCCAGCAAGAATGGCCCACATCACAAAATCTCAAAACTTCAGATGCTGATGAGAAGGGAACACTTTTACACTGCTGATGGGACTGCAAACTAATACAACCGTTTTATAAGGAAGTATGGAGAACTCTCTAAGAACTCAAGCTAGATCTCCCATTTGATCCTACATTCCCATTACTGGGCATCTACCCAGATGGAAAAAATTCCTTTTATCATAAGGACACTTGCACTAGACTGTTTATTGCAGCTCAATTTACAATTGCCAAATGTGGAAATAGCCTATATGCCCACCAACCCAGGAATGGATTAACAAGCTGTGGTATATGTATACAATGGAATACTATTCAGCCACTAAAAAAATGGAGACTTTACAGCCTTTGTATTAACCTGGATGGAAGTGGAACACATTATTCTTAGTAAAGCATCACAAGAATGGAGAAGCATGAATCCTTTGTACTCAATTTTGATATGAGGATGATTAATGACAGTTAAGGACCTGGTGGGTGTGGTAAAAGGGGAGAGCAGAGAGAGGGAAGGAGGGAGGGGATGGGTCATGGTGTGCTCCACACCTTTTGGGGGCAAGACACAATTGTAAGAGGGTCTTTACCTAACAAATGCAATCCGTGTAACCTGGTTTCTTCAATGAATCCTCAACAGTAAAAACAAACAAACAAAAAATAACCTCAAGAGAAAGGGTGGTTACATAATATCAAGGGATAACTAAAATTACTGACATGAAGAATCATTCTATAATCTTACGGCAAATCTTTCCCCTGAAATACGACTCCTCTAAAATTATCTTTAAGAAATAAAACTATTTATGTATGAAAAGATAGGCCTTGGATCAGAACTAAGAGGGAGAGGTCAAACTATAAGAGAGCTAGTTTCCTCTCTGAACCAACAATAACAATAATAAAAAAGTTGAGATATCTTTTTTTCTCTTTTTAAATTTTTTTTTCTTTTTTCTTTAGCCTGACAATGTTAGAAGCAAAAAAGGGGTAGAAGGACAGAATGATTGAGAAATATAAAGAGACTAGTGCTCAAATTCTGTCCTTTAGAAGCTGAGATATAAGTATTCAGGTTTAAGTTATTTGTATTCCTTTAAGCCATAGGTTTAAAAACTGATTGACAGTGACCTACATGTACAAAAGCCATAAGCAAATATAGTTATCCCTCAGTATCTATGAGAGATTGGGTCCAGTATCCTTCCTTAGATACCAAAATCCACATGGGCTCAAGTTCCTTACACAAAATGGTGTAATATTTGCATATAACCTATGTATATTCTCTGTTTACTTTAAGACATCTCTAGATTATTTATAGCTCCTAATTCAATGTAAATGCTATGTAAATATTTATTATACTCCATTGTTTAGAGAATAACTACAAGGAAAAAAGGTCTATACATTTTCAGTAGAGCAGCACATGTACATTTTTTCTTTTTCTTTCTTTTTTTTTTTTTTTGAGACAGAGTCTCATTATGTCACCCTGGGTAGAGTACCATGGCATTACAGCTCACAGCAACCTCAAACTCTTGGACTTAAGCAATTCTTTTGCCTCAGCCTCCCAGGTAGTTGAGACTATAGGCGCCTGCCACAGTACCCAGCTGGCTGAGGCCAGGTTTGAACCCACCACCCTCGGTGTAGATGTATGTGGCCAGCGTCCTGCTGACTGAACTACAGGCACTGCCCAAATCACCCACTTTTATTCCAAATATTTTTCAATCTACAATTGGTTGAATCCACAGATGTAGAACCCATGGATACAGAAGACCAACTGTGCTTCATTTTGTGGGAGAAAGGAAAAGGTCCTGGGATAGAAACAACAGTTTTTAAAATGAGATTTCCATATACCTAAGGAAAACCAGTAGAAATATCCTGGGAATTTACACTGTATTTTTTACAGGTTATGGTACTGAGTATGAATTTACACTCTTGAAATATTAAAGGGTGGAGTCAATCCAGCTTCCATCCAACATTGTTATTTTCCTTTTGCCCATTAAAAGACTCATTTAGGTCACATCTCTATCCTCTCTAAAATGAAAGTATTGATGCAAGTATTTACTTAACACTTGGGTTGCTATTAGTGTTCCTCTAAACACCACATATATGTGTGTATATATATATATATATATATATATTTTATTTTTACTAAACTTTGGAAGCAGTAGAACAAATTGATTGTGTCTACTTTAATTACTGCCCTACATTGTCCTTCATTATATAGTTTCACACCATTTTAACAACTCTTACAAAAGTAAGCAATAGTGCCCTAATCACTAATATAACAACCTGTAATAAACCTCACTGTCTATGGTTCTGAAACCTCTCTGCATAAAGTGAAAGACGGACACAAAGTTTAGCTTTCATTGATCACCATAATCTGGTCCCAAACTGTTTTACTTCTGATTGGTCATCTATAAGAACAATCTGTTCCAGACACATTTTATGCTCACTGTGGGCCAAATAAATCCTTCCTTTCCTTTGCTGTATATGAATTTTTTATTTCATTGCCTCCTTTTTATCAACATACCTGTCAAATATATTCTTTTTACTCCAGACATACATATAAATTTTCTCTGACCTTTTAGACATATGTCCTAAACATTTATGTAATATTATGTATATATTAATATATATTAATACATTATAATATAATTATATATCATATAATTAATATATGCGTACTATTATAATTTATATATTAATGTATCTATTTTATGTATCTATTAATGTCACCTCTGAAGCTAAAGTACTAATATCTTGACTACTTAAGATATTTCTTTGTATCTAGCCCATGAAAATAATATTTATTCATAAATATTGATAAATTTTATAAAAATTTTGGGTAACTTAAATGTAAGTGATCTCAAGGGAGTTTAGAACAGCTGTTATTTATTTTAATCTCATCAACCACTGAACACTTTTCTGAAATTTTGCCCCAAATATAGGAGAGAATTTTAATTTTTAAAAAATTCAGTTCATCCAAGTTTTACTCTTTATAGACACTCTTTCACCTTTCCATGTTCTCTTTACTACTTCAAAAGTCCCCAGGTTGCCAGAGTATTTTGATATCTAAGAAGAGATCTAACTTGTCAAAAAAATAAAAAATAAAAACAAAATGGAGCAAATTGCTCAATGTTAAAAGGGAAAAAAAAATATCAGAGAACATGACAGATGGATGTATAAAAAGACTCTCCTGGCATCCCTAGCCTTATGGCATTTGAAATATTGACTAATTGGGCTATAAATTAAATCATCAGTAAAATTATATGAAATAAAAATTCTAAGAAGCAAGCTTCGCATAATCATTCTGTCATATATGAGATCATACTGAAATCATTGCAAATAAAATATGATCTTCCACAAACCTTCATTACTGATTTCCTCGTTTAATATCATTTAATCCTGATTTGCTATAATCATCATGGTTTTCTCTGATTAAATGTCAAATCTATAGGCAAACATAAATGTCTTAAAATGTTCTCCTTTTAGAAATGACAGTTTGCTTATCTGAGTCGGTGTACTTTGATTCTTTACATTTTGAGGCCAAAGGAAATTTAAATACTAAGTTTCATGAGGATTCATGAACAAAGTTTCTATATGATGAAGAAATAAAAATTACATATATTATTGTTTTTAATCATAATTTGTTCAAATAGCATTTTATAAAACATTTTCTTCCAGAGGTAATTCTGCCTTCACTTTAACAGATTGTGCAATCCTCCCCATATTTCCTTTGTTATGGCTGATTAGAACATGAAATACTGTAATAATAAATGTATTATGGAAACAATCATAGGAAAAGGAAACCAATAGGCTAAAATATTAAATATACCTAGTAATTTGAACTGTGTAGCATAATCCAAGTTTATGTACAGTCAATCATTTTGTTCTAGCTTTATCTTTATAGTTTAATATTCGTATGTACAAATTAACAAATATTAATGATTAGCACATTCATAAATTGTAAAAGATCTCTATTTACTCTCATTTAAGCAAGTGACTTTCTTGAAAACTGTACTATTTATGTTAAAAGTCTGTCTGCATTTTTATTATTTTCTCTTCTTTGTTATCATTTTAGAATTTGCACTCTAAAAACTGTGCTTCAGGTATAGCCTAGACAAAAATGATTTTACCTTGAGGAACACATTTTTTAAAAAGGAAATTTATAGCCATTTTTGTTGTAGCTAACGCTTTGACTTATGTAATTTAAAATTTTACGTTTCGCCTTTGTATTGCTAAAGACAGCTCTACTTGAAGGACAAATGAGTGGAATGCTATTTACTGGAGAAAACTGCACAGAAGACTACTGTTGATTTTTTGTTCTTTCAGTGTCTGTGACCTTGGTCAAACCACAGAAAAATTCAGCAGCTTACCCGGTAAAGAAAGGAAGCAACTGACCCTATTCCTTGTCTGCCTTTTGCCTACACTGAGTGGAAGGATCCAGTTACAAAAGACAGGCCGTCATTCATCTTGGGAATGTGTCTCTAGACCTTCCACTTGACAACTCTCCTTTCTCTAGTACTGTCCTTAAAACCCATTATTTTTTGGAGTACCAACATTGAGGTGTTCTGTTTCTCCTTGTTCACCTTGTCAGTAGCTCTGGACACTGCTTTGATTCTCTCATGCCTATGGCAAAAAACTTAAAATCCTCAAGAAATGATTTTCTCAATGATTAACAAAATGCCTTGCATCATTTCATAAAGATTTATGTGTTCTCTCAAGTTACAATCAAATTGGTTAGATAAAGTGGCTCATCTTGGGAGAGATGCCCCTTTCTTTATAGTCATTAAATTTTTATTTCCAGGCAATAAGTTCAATATTTCTTTTGATCTGCAAGTATCTACTGGGAAGTTACTAGGCGTTTGGACCTAGGAAGTCATTAAAGAAGATACAAAGATATTTAAGATGCTCCCTACAGTTTAAAACCTAGTTGGTAAAATGAGATTTAAATACATAAAGCCATTGTATGACAGGGTAAATAATTCCTGAGCTATCACAGACATGGTTAGACTCGAGCTGGGCTCATAAATAAATACAATCTGCATGAAGAATCAGGAAGAGGAAAGCCTTCTGAACATTTAGAATAGCGAACTGTGCTCAGTGTAACGATGAGGTCAATAACGGAAGAGGAGCTGTCTGGCGGGAGCTGGTACTGGGAGAATGAATGGACAGAAGTCGGAGAAAAAAATCTAAGCTAGCTGCATAGATGTTTTCATTTTCGCTTCCTATTTTAAATACTGCATTATTTGAGAGTAACTAGACTTTCTGATGATAGTCTATACTCCTTATTCTAAAGGATTTGTCCCACGTTATATCACGTGGTATCCTTTAGTTCAAAATTTTCCCTCTCTTTCTCTTTCTTTCTTTTTGAGACAGAGTTTTACACCATTGCCCAGGCTAGAGAGCAGTGAGCAGTTGTATTATTATCACTCACTATACCCTCAAACTCCTTCCCTCAACCTCCTGAGTGTCTGGGACTACATGTGTGCACCATCACACCTGGCTTATATTTTCATATGTTTTTACAGGCAGTGTTGCCCAGCTGGTCTGTACCTCCTGCAGGAGCCTCAGCCTCTCAAACTGCTAGGATTACAGGGATAAGCCACCACGCCCATCCTCCCGGCCTCCCTTTATTTCTTATCGCATCATTGTTTTAGATACTTCAATTATGTATTCTTTCTTATTAACTGGCTGGCTTTGCAGGCTCTCAGGTACAAAGGTATCAAACTAAAGTCATTCATGATTCTACCCAATATCTCTTTTCTCTTCCTGTCTTTGCAACATAGAGAATTACATCACCATTCCCCGTATCACTCAAACCAGAAGTCAAGAAGTCTGTATATTATGTGTCCTAAATTTGTTTAATCAAACTTTTCTTGTTTTCAGGTCCTCCCCATCCTACTTGCCAAATATTTTCCAGAGTGTTCCCATGCTTTCATTGTATGTTTGTGTACTTAACCTGATAGCTTTTACCTTTCTCCTGACCTTCGTCAACTGTAACCAGAATTCTTCAAAGTCTAATAGTGAACTATAAAACTCTTCAGCTACTAGGTTTCATTTTTGTAATAAAACAAATTTTTCAGCATAATGTACAAACCCTTCAGGATCCCTTTCCAGGCATCCTATACAACTTCCTTTCCCAGAGCTTCCTTCTTCCTTGTTTTAGACCAGCCATTTAGAATTCATAGACATGGGTACATAATGTACTCTTTACAAATCTGTGAATTTACTCATGCCACCATTGTATCGAAGAAGTTAATTCCCCTCCTTTTTTCAACTTACAACCAGCTTCTGATCCTTTGGGACTGCTCAAATATCTATGCTTTCCAAGCTTTTTGTGAAAATGCCAGCCCAAATTGAGTTTCTTTATTTTATTTATTTATATTATTATAGGATATTCCTTGTATGGTACTTTCAAACTGTGCCAAACTAAAATTATTGATTGACTTATTTTACTTATCCATATTCTACAAGCTTGAGTTCAAAGATTCATCTCATCCTTTGCTTCCAGTAGAAGCATGGGGTCTACCTGGTTCGTAACAAGGTTCAAAATGTGTTTCCTAAATAAGAAAGGCTTATAGTTTCCTTGCTATTTCCATCAGAAGAAAAGGGGATGGTATTCAATCTGAAAGAAAAAAAATAAACTGATGATCAATATTCCATGACTCCAGGTTATTGGTCAAGCCATGATATGGAGATTTAAAGAAACTCTCTAACATTTAGAAACTGTATATACTAATCCAACGTAAAGCTAATAAAAAGAGCAAATTTTTTGTTTCCAGAGAAGTTCAAGCAAAAGTTTACTAACTGCTTGGTTTTAGAAAGATAATTCATGCTTCATACAATATTTAGATTCTATTTTTAAACTTCACCTCTCCAGATATGATATCGCAATCAAGTTCAACAAATATTTTGAGCTTTATCCTGTGTCAGAAACCATGTTATTTTATGAAATTCCCAACATATCTATGAAGTTATCTAATTCCAGATACAATATTTTAGTTGCAAGGTTGGAAGGTCATAGAAGTTTCAAAGAAAGAATGTTAACAAAGATAGCTTAAAGTACTGATTTACAAATGCCAAAATAAAAATAAAGAAAAACAGCATGAAAGTCATTACCTTCAGGGAGAAATAACAAATTTTCTTTTTTGCGGTTTTGGGCCAGGGCCAAGTTTGAACCCACCACCTCCGGTATATGGAGCCGGCACCCTTCTCCTTTGAGCCACAGGTGCCTCCCAATAATAAACATTTTTATATTAGACTACACAAAGCATGTATAGGTAGATTTTTTTAAGGATCACTTCAGATAGTTTTGTGTGAATATGAAATGAAAGCTTAGAAGTAAGAGAATAGTGCTGGAACAGTAAGGCTGACATACTAATTTTGAGGCAGCAGCTTTGAACTCAGGAATCAATTAAACAAAACCTACCCATGCTCACAATGGAAAAAAACAAACAATTTGCAATTTAAACTACTTTTCATGTTCATTGTTTGCATGAATATTCCTATTTGGTCAGATTTGGGCATGGGGTGGAAAGGTACAGAAGGAAGAAACCTTTTACTCTTTTATTAGAGGAGCAGTTACCCTTAGGGTATTTTTCTTTTCTTTTGTCTTTTTTTTTTTTTTTTTTTTTTTTTTTGAGATAGATGATAGTTATTCCTAACAGTGTATAGCCTGCCTCATCAGAAGGCAGAAGGTAATCAAAAAGCCCTTTGAATAAGTATATTGTTCTGATTTGTGTTCATAAGCCTGGGATTGTTGATTTCATACTCTTAGTGCAAAATAGCAACTGTTTTCTAACATAGTCAATGAGGTATTTGATAGTTTCTCAATATTGATTGGCATTGGCTTGTGAGGCTAGCATGCATAAATACTCTGAGGCAATCAGTAATTGATTTACCCATTTCGGAATCAAACAGAATTCTCTTGAATTATTTATAGGAAAAACACAATTTAAACAAAAGAAATTAAAGATGAAAAAGCAATAGCCAAACCACATATACATAAATAGATATTCCATTTTAATATTGACCCCAAAGTGATTTCTCCTCATATGTGACACTAGTAATGGCAGCTCTAGACTCCACCTCCACTAAAAGGACAAAGGACATATTTTTCTTTAGGTGAATATTGCAACAGGTCAAAGAGATATGTTTATAAAATATTGGCTGTAAATTTACCCATTCATTAATCAAATAATCAGACAGAAATTGTCTTGATCCCACAGAAATGTCCAAGTCCCAATTAGGTACAAAGTGAGGTACATTGAAATGCTAAATTATTTCTCCAAACAGGCAAATTCCTTAACAATTAGAAGAAAATAAGAGAATATTTTGTTGTTGTTTTTAATCTGTACACCTTCACTAATTTTCATTTGCCACATCCATACAATTTGTAGTGTTACCAGTCATTAGTAAGAATTGTAAGATTGGCTTACACCTTTATTAAGATTGACTTGAAAAACTAAGCAGTGACAAAGGCCTTATGTCAGCCCACTTCATTCATTTTCCTAAACAATAGCTAATGTACATGGAACTGCAAAAATGAAAGGAAATTATATGCCTGTCCAAAAATGAAATTATGTCATTGCATGTGGTTCCTTTAATCCTTTTATTCCTCTAATTGTGTTTCCTTTACATACTGACAGATTTGTTAAATTCAGTAATCTACAAATTGTTTCTCTAGTTATTACTACAGTAGCCAAGTTTTTTTCCTTTAATTTTTCAATTTTTTTTTTTATTTTCAAGCTGACCTTTCAGTCACAATATTCTTCCAAATGAGTTTAAGGTTTAAACCTACAATCACTTAATAGGCCTAAAAATGCACAAGAAACTAATTTTTGCCCACATGCAACTAAATGCTAAGTAGCCCCTGGAATTCCCGTTGCCAAGAGGACAAATTAGACACTCAATCTCACCTGTAACTGGAACCTGCAGGCTCTATTAGACACACACGTAGTTTTGCCTTGACAATACATAGCTGTCACAAAATAGCTGGCTTGGAGCGTTAGACTAAGAATAGGCACTTGGCCTTTTAGAACGACCCTGAAGAACTTAGCTTTGGAATGTTTTCTTATACTCAGACCTTATCTGCTCTCAGGCAAAGTTCTCCAAACATTTCTACAATGTAATATTTAGTTCTGTGTTTTCTTTTCTCATATTTCAGCTCTCACACAGAGTTGAAATAGTCTATGATTCTGTATCTCTGAGAATTGTTGCATCTGAGTATCAGGGTTCTACAGAATTATGCACGTCAGCCTTCAACACAAATCAACTTGTGATTACAAATGCTTGCTCAGGTAACGCTAGGGTTTTATAAACATAATGTCTTTTCCTGGAAAATTTACATATTCTTGAGGCACCATTTTGATTTCAAGGAGAAAGCTAACAGAAGACAGTGTTAATGGGTTATGTTTGTCTTTCTGTATTGGATTTTAGTATGTTTTCACTAAATTCATGTGTAGAACAACTTTTTCTTGTTACTGGGATGACAGTCTCTTGTTTTGAAGACTTAAAGGAAAGCTGATGATTTGTACTTTTCACCATCATGTCTGGGGTAATAAGATAAAAGTATGAGTTCTAAGATGGCGAAATAATTTCTTTGTGCTTTTCAAAAAATGAATTACAAGACATAATGGTACTATAAGGCAGAAAAAAAAATCAGTCTGTGCAATCAAATTAGGCAAGGTATGTTGGAGAATTATCCAAACTGGAAACTAGGCAAAGGGATTACTTTATATCCCTCATGACAATCTCTAGGGATGTCTCTTTGTCTTATTATTTTCTATTGATTGGGATATTTTACTTCTCTATGAGAAAGCTATTGACTTGTAGGAAACTAATAGCAATACAAATAATCTGCTCTAATTTTATTTGGTAAAGATGAAAAGATTAATTGAATAATATAACCCCAGAGTTTATACTTTTATTAGTTTGTAGAATAGGCACCAGCTTTTTTTTTTTTTTCTATATTAGCCATTCTATTCAAACTTACTTTTTTCAGTGAAGTTTGAACTAACTTATGTTTGGGGCAAAGATACCCATCAGAATAGAATATGAATGAAGCCTGGTGAATCCCTTATATAATCCATGTGGTTGACAATAAACTAAAATGTAGCAATAGAACATCTAGTATAGATATAGAGATAGAAATACTTGGTCAGGTTTCAAGGTACCTGTCACCCAAAATGTCAGGGCTCCAGGCAGCTGTCTGTGTCCTCACTTCCTGGAATGCTCTGGGCCAATGACCAGACACGTCAAAGTAAGACATGTATGAATGAAACAAAGTTTATTGAGAAAGAGAACAATAGGTTTACAGAGCAAGATACAATCCCCATAGACAGTGAACGGGCCTCCACTGTCATGACAAAAAGGCAAAGAGGCAAAGGTGATGGCCATCGGTTCTGTTTTATACTGTCTGGATCAGGCCTACCTCTTGGTTGAGAGGTTACCTTAGAACCACAGTCATACTGTACATGTGGACCTCCCATGAGCCTCTCTGAAAGCCCAGGGAGGGGTGTGGACTGCAATGTATATTTAAGCTAATGACGTGATAATTAACCTTAAGGCTGTTCTGGGTCACCTTCAAAACTCTACTGTATCTTTAAGGCTTGACTGACAGGGTCCTCTATACTATTTTTACGGTTGGCACTCTAAGTTCTGATGGCAGATTTGTAGGGTGTTCCCACCTCTTCAAGTGAGAACAATCACTGGAGGCAGGGTTAAGGTGAGATGGAGATGTGGGGGCCTCTGCCCTTGTCCTTTTCCCCTAGGAGAGCCAGATCTCTAGCTTCTACCTAACAGTTACTCAACTTTTTTCCTTTCTCATTCTTTCATTCTTGTTTTAAGCTGACTGCTGCACTGTTTAAAAGAAACAGTAGAGTTGACATCAGGTTGGCAATCTGAAGAAAGAAAATTTGATCTGACTCAATCCACATACACTGAAGTAGTACTTTGGATATGTCAGAAATCTAACATTGTACTTGGTATTCATCTGCCTTCAATTTGTAGGCATTGTAAACTCTGAATTTAAAGATATTCTTAATTAAATTAGTCTATATTTATCTTTTGGGAGAGGGTATTGTAGAATAAGAATCAGAGCTAATGTTTACTAATATTATTAATGTGCTATCCCACAATTGATGAATAACTGTGTTGGAAAGTTGTCCTGCCGCAGCCATGACAGATGCAAATTCAATAGTTGGTAGTATTTAATTGCATCCCAATTAAATATGGGATATGTAAAAGTAGGAGAGCAAGTAAAAGCTCAGAGGTCAGGGTTCAACTTTTAATAATAATTACGCATATGACATACACTTTCAATTGTAGGCTCCTTTCTCGTTTTGGAGGGAAGAGTGGTTTGTTTTTTGATTTTTTAACCCATCTCAGCTCCATTTAGGAAGTACAAAAGAAGACTTTCTCTTCCCAGTGACCATGAGATATAATGAATGCTAATATATTTTTCTCCATCACAATCGCTATTTCCAATGACGAAAACAGTGTCGTCTATATACTTTCTATATATTAAGTACAAAAGTTGAAAATTAGAACAATGTAGTCTCAAGCAAATTCCTGACTTGTGATTCATAAAATAGAAGCTTATAAACTGAAGATCACTGTAAATAATTGTATACTTTCTTTGTTTTCAGGGATATTCAAAGGCAGGCAGTAAGTAAGCACTATAAAAAATTGCACCACTATCTGCTGGTCGTAGGAGTAAGTTGTTTAACAGCCTAGCTAGTTCTGCAATAAACCTCATACAGCTAAGAGTCTGCTGAAGATAACTTTACAAAAGAATTTAGCTTTCAACCACTTGCTATTGCATCTAAGTGCCCATAATGGACTCTTGGGACCATCGTAGATGCAAGAGCCGTATTGACTCTACTCACATCTCTCATGGGAGAAACTTGATAACGAGCATGCATATCTTCATAAGCTATCATATAGCTCAGTTCTTTTATAATGGATGGAATGAGATTGAGTGTCATCTATGTATACCTCTTCACATTGTAGCTCTCCCGTTACTGCCAGATGTGTCTTGAAGAAGGATCACACTTCAATGTTTGCAAATCACTGTGGCACCTGGTATCTGCTCTTTTAAGATAGCTAAATGGGTGAAATACCTCTAAAAGGAAAAAAGAGAACTAATGTCTGATATTCTAAATTTCAACATTCTAAATCTCTTTCAAGTACCTTTTGACATTTAAAACATATACTTCTTTTCTCTTTTTAAAGAACTTTAAGGTTTCTGAAGCCTTGCAGTTTAGTGCAGGACATAAGACACCCTACTTACAGCCACTCCGACATGTATAAATTACTTGGGTCTAGAATAAAGATCTCTTCTTGTAAGTACCTGGAAAATCTAGTGACAATCATGTGCACAAGTTGGAAGTTGGGTCTCATTTGTATTAGGAGGTAATCATTCTTTTCAGGGCTTTGCCTCCTACCACCCTTCCGTGTTCTATTCTTTTCTTATGCCAAGATGCTTTTGCAAAGGAAATAAACCATGATTATGTTTATTTATTTATTTATTTATTTTTATTAAATCATAGCTGTGTACATTAATGCAGTCATGGGGTACAATGTGCTGGTTTTATATACAATCTGGAATATTTTCATGAACCTGGTTAACATAGCCTTCATGGCATTTTCTTAGTATTATGTTAAGAAATTTATATTCTACATTTAGTAAGTTTTATAAGTACCCTTGTAAGATGCACCGTAGGTGTGATCCCATGTCTAAAGTTTTTTTTTTTTTCTGACTTGATTCTTACACAGCTTTTTTTGTTTTTTTCAGTACATTTACTGAATTTTCCATGAACACCTTTTATATTCAAATGTATTTCATCAAGTCATAGGTAAGGTAACAATATTATATTTCTAGCATTCATACTCATATATTATCTTCTCCTAAGAGAATAATTAAAAAGTATAGCTAGTTGGAGGTTTAGAATTACTAGAATGAGATTATAGTGAAAGTGTTGCTATTACTTTGTCAAGACAGCAGAGAGCAGTATAAAGCTAGCCCTATGCAAATAGATTGTGTCACCTTAGGGTGCATGAATGCAGCCAGGCAGGAATCCTGGGAATGCCTTTCTAGCCCTTTCGCTTCCCTATTTTAAAGGAGAGTGGCTCAGGAAGGAATTAATACTGTAAGAAGGGGACTTTCTTATTTTTCTCAAGGAATTGCCATCAGCATTGAATAGTATTCAATTCAGAGAACTCATCAACGGAACCTCATTTTATATTAATAAAATCTCAAGGAAGTCCTCTTGCTTTTTCAGAGATATTAATTCCAGCTCTCAGGCCAGTGGAATTTCTGTCTAATCAAGTGGAATGTGGCCAACCTAAATCAATCAGCATACCATGTATATTTAACTCTGGTGCTATTTCAACACTGGAGCTTTTAGTTTAAGCTTTTAGTTTACTGGAGATTGTAGTTTATTCTTCAATGAAGTATGGCCTCATGAATGCCAAAAAACTGAAAATCCTGGATAGCTATTTTTCAAGAGATTAATTTTTTTCTTGAATCACTAACGGGTACTTTTAAGAGAAGAGATAAGGCACTTCAGAATTCACATAAAGTCTTTATTTTTAATCATTCAAAACACACAAGATGAACAGATATTGTCTTTTGATTGAAATAAAATTTAAGTGTTTGATTTAAAAGCAATGTCTGAAGGTTTTCCATTTGGGAAATGAATTAGAGTACTGATAATACTGTTCTTTGGACTATTCTTTTGTTCTTTCTTCATTTTATTCTACATCTTCTTTTTTTTTAATCTAAGCCTGAATTTGCTATAGTCAGTATTTAAAAGCTTCCATGTAGTGAAATATGACATCTCACAATTCCAGACCGAAAGTAGACATAACCAAGGATTAAGATGACATACAAGAAAAAGATAAAAAAGCGTGTGTTTTAGCTGTCCTTAATAGAAATTGGTTTGAGCGTCATTACCTCGTATCTTTCATCTTTTTTAAAACTACACTATTGTCACTTGAATTTTGTATAAGAAGTCAGTAAGTTAAGGGAAGCCCTGGGCAAGAATGCTTCTGGTAAAGGCCAGTGATAGACAAGTGCAGAATTTCACTAAATGGACTTGTATTTCAAATTCATGTTTTTTTGAGAGTTCAACTGATGAGCTTTCTTCTTTCCATCAACTTGACAGAGTGAACAGCATAGATTTTAAAGACAGACAGTATTTATTCATGGGGCTATTTTTTACTATTTCTAAACTATGGTATATTTACTCTTTTGTGTGTCTTCGTTGTCTCTCAATATAACTCGGAAATAAATACTTTATTCACAAGAAAGCTATGAGGAGAATTAAACGATATAATGTTAATGAGGGAGCATCTCTCCATCACAGATGCTAAAAAATGTTACTTCTTCCCTCCATCTCTTAAGTTTATGAAAGTAATTAAAACTTGAATAGGTTTCCTTTCTGATAGATGTTTGGCATAAGATACATTGGACTGAAACTATGGTGTTTCCATAGCATTTTTGCTGTGAATTAGATAGTGAATGGAAGATTCATAACACAGCTCTGTATGATAAAATCATCTAAATTCTATCTGTATGTCTTTCAAAACATTTTTCTCAGCCAGTGATTTCAAACCATTAAAGGCACTATAAATCTAAGTGGACAAAATTTTTATTTTGAGATCCCAGACTGTGTTAGACTATTACTTGGGGTACCCCAGTGAATAATATTCTAGCATTTACACCACCGTACTGATTCTAGGATTGGTATATGATTAGCTTTGGAGCTAATACTCCAATGGAGCACTAGTTAAGTATGATATATGCAGACACAGTAAGAACCTTCACATGGGGGCAGGTTTGCTTAAAGCACTCCTTCTTGGAATCTGCTCTAATAAGCTGCCAATGCATCTATTTAGAGAGGCCACGTAAGACAGCTGAACTTCCAGATGGTGGCTAGCACCAAAACAGCTAGCTATAGGAGAAAGGACATTCTGAATCTTTCAGTCATCTCAGTCATCTCCTCATGAGGAGAAGAATCACCCATTCAACTCATAGAACCATCAGAAGTTATGATTTTTTAAATAGTTTAATGTGTAACAATAGAATACCCAACACCTTGTAATGGGCCTTGAAACACTGGATGTTAAGGCTAGTTTTCAAGTCTATGGTTCTGAAGAAATCAGTGAGAAATAAAAAGTAAGAAAGAATATTTGTGGTAAGGTGGAAAAGATAAAATGAATATATATATAGGAATATAAAATGAATATATAAATGAATATATAACCAATATATATAAGAAAGAGTTATATATTTCAAGTAAGGCATCACTTTCTTTTTTTCCTTAGTGATACAGAAATAAAAGATAATACTATAAATGTGACTGTACACTTAAAAATGTCTGTAAGAATTACTTGTTTTTATTTAATTTGTACTATCACTTCCTATGTTATATATTGGTAAAATGAAGGTTAATAAAATAAAGCATGTGTCTTTAAGGAATTTGGAAAAGAAAAACTTTAGGATGCTGGTGCCAAAGATCATCTGTTCCTAATTAAAAATAAATTAAAAATCTATTTTCTTTCTAATCCCATCAACCAAATCAAAGCCTGAAAAAATTTATAAGAATAATCTCATTTGAAGCCAAATTATCTGATAGTCTTAACTCACATAACAGTTACATTGTTTGCTGCATACATATTTTAAGATAAAATATAGATATTGTGTTAGATATCTAGCAAAGAATAATTGAACTTGAACTAGAGTGGTAGCACCTGAGGTAGAGGGCTATTGAGATATGAATATAAAATTTTTTAAAGTAGCTGATATTATATCCTGAATGTCTGTGACCCCTAAAATTAATATTCTAAGCCCAAATGTGTTGATATTTAGAAGTGGTCCTTTGGGAACTAATTAGGTCATAAAGGTGGAGCCCCTGAGAATGGGATCAGTGACTATGAGGAAGAAACAGAAGAGCTTGCTGCTTTTTTTTTTAGAGACAGAGTCTCACTTTATCGCTGTTGGTAGAGTGCTGTGGCGTCGCAGCTCACAGCAACCTCCAACTCCTGGGCTTAGGCAATTCTTCTGCCTCAGCCTCTGGAGTAGCTGGGACTATAGGCACCTGCCACAATGCCCAGCTACTTTTTTGTTGCAGTTTGGCCAGGGCCAGGTTTGAACCTGCCACCCTCAGTATATGGGGCCAATGTCCTACCCACTGAGTTATAGGCACTGCCCAGGAAAGCTTGCTTCTTTTCTATTCTTCACTTGCCTTGTGAGGATTCAAGGAGAAGAAAGCCACCTTCAAAGCAGGAGAAAGGCCCTCATCAGACACTGGATCTGCCTAACCTTGATCTTGAACTCCTTAGTCTCCAGACCTGTTCTTAAAGCCCCTAGTCTATGGTAATTTTTTTTAGAGCAACCTGAATTGACAGGAATGAACCAACCTAAAGAAATGGATGGGAGGCTATGAAGAGAATCAAATTGTACAGCAAGACTGTGAGTCCAAGTCACTCAAAAAAGAAAATCTGATTAATTAACATCTATGGTTTATTATGAGACCAAAGTGAGATAATTAGTGGAATATGGAGAGGGAAGGAGATGAGGGGAGTTCATAACTTGTCCAAGCTCATTAGTTGCATTAATTCAAGTGCATTTGTACCAGGATTTCCAGACTTTCTCTCATAGCTATTTTGGTCCATCTACTAAGAAGGATCCATCGACCACAGGTATTTAATTATGCTCTCAAAGTCCTAGATGTAATAATTTTTTCCTTAGGAGCAATCCTTCCTTGGGGGGATAATGTTACATATTATTTCATCTCTTAATTTCCTTGTTCTTTTTTCAAGTTAAATGTTTTGAATTTAGTCTGTCCTCCCAGGTTCTTATCAATAAACTCATTATTTTTAAAATATCAATTTATGTGACTTAAAAAAGGAAAATGGAGAGAAACTAAGAAAGATAAATAAAATACGTCAGTACGAGGTGATATAAAGATTTTATTGCCACTGGTTTAAGAAGAACCCATATAAAAACAAGGTATCATTCTAACTGCACAGAAATAAATTCTTATAGTAGAATACATCCATAAACCATTAAGTAATAGAACAAGTATGTGTGTGTTTATATATGTGTATGTACATTACAATATAGTTATAACCTTGCAGTGTTACAACTTTAAAAATTTCCATTTGTTTTATTCACAAATTTATTATTTTGTTTTATTATTTTCCAGAAAAAAATTAACATTTTCTTTGTACTTAGTACTAAAATACACAGTACATTTTTCATAAATCTAAGATAAGTAAACTCTTCTAACTCTGTGATTTGTGATTATGTATTGGCTTAAGAAGCATATGAGAGGTTATACCATGGGGCTGTGTAAAGCCTTATTGATTTTTAAATATGTAGAAAGCTACAGAATTACAAGACTTTCCACTCATATCTCATCTTGGAATGAACAATGACTGTATGAAGCAATACTGCTTAAATGTGGATGGAGTTTATGAGCTGCAAATGATACTTTGTAATGAGTTAGGGTTTGTACTTTTGGCCTCTAGGTCCTAGGGAAGTGAATGTAAATCTTGTATGGCCAAAAAAAAAAAAAAAAAAAAAAAAAAGGAAATGCAATCAATTAAAAGCAAGAGTGAGACCCTGTCTCTAAAAATAGAAAATAGCCAGGCCTTGTGGCAAGAGGATTACTTGAATCCAAAAGTTGGAGGTTGCTGTGAGCTATGTCACCACCTCACAGCACTGTACCAAGGGTGACAAAGCAAACCCTGTCTCAAGAAAAAAAATAAAAAAAGCCATACTGGTAAATCTATAATCAATTTTTAAAGCACTATATTTTGTTATTTCAAATACATAGTGGTTTTCTGCAAAGCAGAAAATGCACAGATATAAGATAAACAACATCAGGTTAAGACAGTTCTCATCAGTAATTTACTCCCCAATAGTAGAAAATTGGTGTGATAAAAGCAAAGATACAATCTAAATATGGACGAGGCCACTGCAAGTGCTACCTGTCACATCTAGAGAATAAGAAGTGGTATTATTAGTCACCATGACGAATATCAAAGTGTGTTTGCTAATCAGCCAAATGGATACTAGAAATTACCTTGTATTAGTAAATTGTAAGTGCTTAAGTTATATGGATTATGAAAACAATAATTTTATCTTTCTTGTTATGAACTGTACATATGAATTTTGTGAAACTTGTCCTATATCATTGAAAATGTTGCTGAATCTTTGATTCCCAGGCAGAACTACACACACACACACACACACACACATATACACACATAGATATATATATGAAGAGACAGATATTCATCTTCTATTTAGTGGTTTTTTTTTTTTTTTCCTACAGAAGTTTTAGATGAACTTAAGAGGACACCTTTGTGACAGTGGAAATCAGGCATATTAAAGAAGAAAAAAGTCATAATATATTTTCCCCTTTCTTCCAAAAGTTTTCAAATTCCTGAACTAATAGTAAGGTTGTCTTCAAGTTTCACTATTCTTGCAAAATGAATTAAAAAAAAAGAAAACATTTTTTTCATCCAAAATTAATTTCACAAACATTTACTATTCTAATACCATTGTATTTGTACTGTCAGTTTCTATAAATCAAAATTGACACTTCAAGAGTCTAGCAGGGGAGGGAGCACAGACATAAACAAATACATAACAATGTTAGTACAATTATTAAGGAAGCGCAGAACGTGTTAAATGAGAACTATGTGGAAGTTCCCCAATAACTTCAGAAAAAAGCAACATTTCAGCTTATCTTATGACTCCTAAGACATACTTAATGTTAAATATGTAGTGGGCATAAATATAGGTCCTTTTCATACCTTGTTAATTCCCACAATAATCCTATAAATTAGACATCATTACTTTGACAGTATTTTAAAGAAGGTGGTAACTAAGGGTAAGGCTAACCACTAAGTCTAATATTCCACAATTAACACTTAACATGTTGAAAGAAGAGTAAGGCAAAGACTAAATGACTTCCAAAGAAAGGTTTCACTTTTCTCTAGGAACTACCCAGAGGAAGGAATAGCAGGATGGTTGTGCAGATAGAGGATACACTGTGGTATTTATTTGTTTTTTCATTCAATAAATCTTTCACCATTACTTAAATTCCAGGCTCTTGCATTCAGAGATACAGAAATATTAAACTAGCTTAATATTTAATATTTCTGAGTAAAACCCACTGGTCCCACTGGTCATGATTTAACATTCTTAATTTTTTAAATATTCTATGCAATGTTGTATTAAATTCCCTAAAGTTTTGTTTAGAATTCTTAACATTATAGATATTTGCATGTAAGATTTTTTTTTAACTTCTTTCTTTTCTCCTTCTGGTTGTAATTTTTTGTGCAAATTTTCATCTCAGGATAATGCTGTATTAGTAGAATGAATGAGAAGTATTCAGTCCTACATTTAATATTATTTTTTTTTACATATTTACTTGATATTACAAATAGAACATCCCCCACCCCCACCCCAGAGTAGAGTGCCTCATGGGTTTCAGTGCTCAGATGCAGCTACACAGCTGGGCCCAGGTTGTGTTGTGAAGTTGCAACCCTCTGAGTAGATATGAGGGCGTTTCAGAAATGTCCAGTGATGTGGAGTTCCATGAGCTATTGGGCCCCAGAGCATGATGTAGTCTGGTGGTGACTGTGCTCTTAATAGTGTTGTGCTACAGAAACCGGGCTCCAAGGATAGTGCGGGGATCTACCATAGATTCGCTCTTTGAGACAACATGGTCGTGTGGATACCAGTCATCTCCTTATCCTAGACTCAGAGCCTCTGAGGGCTGAGGGCTCTCTTGCAGTCAATATTGCAGGTTTCTCCGGAGGGAAGGTGGACTGCCTGGGACTTTCCATTTATGTTTTTCTCACAATAGCTGTCAGCCAATATTGCCTGCCTGCTTTCTTTCCTGTCTGTATTGCAATCTTGAGATTTCGTGCCTCAGAGAATCTTTGTAACTTCCTTATTGAATTCCAGTGTTCTCCAATATACACCCTGTTTGGTATGTGGTTAATTATTTGGTGCCTTGTTCCTTTTTGTACAGGAAGTGAGTTCAGGGTATCTCTATTCAGCCATATTCATGAGATCTCTCACATCATACTTTTAATGTCTCCTCCTGGAGGAGTCAAGGCCTTAAAAATACGGCTATTTTTTAAGTAGTTGTTATATATCTCATCTCTTTCAGGGGCCTTTTCAATTATATGTGGTAAAATATACAAAATGGGCGTTTATTTATAAATGCCTAATGATAAATTTTGATAAAAAGCCACATCTTAAAATTTTCAGTTGAGATAATAATAAAAATAACTAAACATTAGAAATGACTTTCTCATGAGAGAATAAATATAATTTTTAAAAGTGTTCTATATTGCATGAATTAACAATTTAGATGAGAAAAGTAATTCTTACCTCTGAATAGTTAAGTCCATTATTTTACATGTTTGCTCTAAAAGGAGAAATTACTGAATAACAAAAATAAGACTATTTCTTCTTTAACATTTTGTCATCCTTTTGGTTATGTTTAACAGAAAGAAAGACAAATGAAAAGTTATAAACTACTATCAAAAACAAAACTAAAATATGTTCACAAATTTAAATAATTTCATTTATTGACTTAGCAATTAATAACTCCAAGCCATAATGAGTACTATTAATATAAGAATCTAATCTTTGAGGGAGTTTAAGAGAATAGTGTTATTATTATTTAGTAACTCCCAAACCATAAAACAAGATGGCCTGAATTCCTCTGTACTAATTCAATTAAGGGATACACCAAGTTTTATAATTTGTCTGTTATTTAATTGTTTATTCAGTGATGAATTTGGCTACTGCAATGGTAAGAATGGCCCCATTCATCTTTCTGTGCAATTACAACTCAGATAATCCTGGTGTTATATTGGTTACACCACCTGTATCAAAGACACTGATTATAGGAAAAGAAGGACCAAGTTTAAAAATATATAGGGGATTGGGCAGTGCCTGTGGCTCAAAGGAGTAAGGTGCTGGCCCCATATGCCACAGGTAGTAGGTTCAAAACCACCCCCAGCCAAAAATTGCAAAAAATAAAAAATATAGGGGATTACATCAATTTCACAAGTTTGGATAATCAAAAAAGTCTTATAATACTTCACAAGATGTGTCTAATTAAGTGTTTAACTAGAAAGCACAACTATCTAGTAAAGCAGGAGAAAGAATGTGTACTCTATCAGGGGCCTATGTCATCCTGGAATAGTTTCCAAGATCCTGGGATCCTTTCTTAATTGTATAGCACATGCTTAGAACTTAGATTATAAACTCCCAAGGGATGTACAAAGAGCCTTTGTTTCATAGAACCCTAACTCCAGATTTGCAGTGGAGTCTTTTATGTTCCACTGGTCACACAGGAAAATCTCTCCATGCAACAAGTTAAGTCAGATTTAAGGCATCAGTCTTTACATTGTAGTTAAACAGTGTGGAAAAGTCAGCTCCAAACCCCTGAAGAAGAGCTTTCAACTTTGAAATGCACATCAATAAATCAATTGCCAGACACTCTTATTATCTTGATTAAGGTTAGTATTAGCCTTCCAGGTATCTGAAAATAAGCACATAACTCTTCTATTCAGATCAAAATTTACTCAACCTTATTTGTATGTAAATATTGAACAGAATACTCCCACATGTGTCTAAGAAGACCTTAGATAAAAAGAGTATTTGGAATAATTTTTAAAAGTACAACTTTAAAAGTTGTATCTGGAAATATATATATAATCAAATGGCTTAAAGCCTTACATTAAAAGTCTACTCAAAATTTAAACACAGTACATAAAGAATTCTAAGGCTACCTATATAATGATGAAACTACAGTTTATAAAGCTCTAAACTTTTCTGTTAAAGATAGTAACAAACTTGGTTATTTGCCACAACCCTTCTATAAAAACTAACTAAAGATTTTAGATAAAATGCTGTGATGGTTAATATTAGGGTCAGCTTAAGTGAATTAAAGAATACTTAGATAAGTAGTAAAGAATTATTAATGCTACGTTTGGAAAGATTGGCATTTGACTGGTGGACTGAGTGGAAGAGACTCACACTCACCCAGTGTGAGTTGGCATCACCAAATGTGGTGAAGCCTTGGATAGAACAATAAGGCAGAAGAAAGGTGGATTTTTCTTTCCTCCTTGGAGGTGGGACACTCTTTTCCTTCTGTCCTTAGACATCAGAACACCAGGTCTTCCAGCCTCAGGACTCTAGGATTTTTACCTCCCTGATCCCCAATAGTTTCTGTGACTTTTGGACTCATACTCAGAATTATATCATTAGTTTCACTGGTTCTGAGGCTTTTCAACTTGGTCTGATGTATGCTACTTCATTGTCTCTCCAGCTTGCAGAAACTCTCTTAGTTTCTTTCTTAATATCTCTTAGCATTGATAGTAATGCATCCAATTCCCCTAAAGATGCCTCTCTCATATATCTATATGTATATATCCTATTGGTTCTGTCTCTTTGGAAAACATTGACTAATACAAGTACTTATGGAAAATCATCATAAGGATATTGAAGGACTCACATAGACACTAAAAAGGACTCACACAGACAAAAATGAGAAAAAAGTAAAAGCTAAAAATAAAGCAGAGCAGAGAAATAATTAGTTTTAGAACAATTGTTGTTGTCATTCAATATTATTTGCTAAATGTTCCTGTTACCAAAACAAGGTAAACAGAATAAAACTTATAGCTTAAAATCTTTCCCAGAGTTTCTAGGACTTCAAAGTCTACACAGTCAGAGCAAAAATAAGACAGAAGTAGACTTACCTTAATGTAGGCATCCGTGTTAAATTCACAATAGATGGGCATTCCGAAATGGTAATATTTTCAACTTATTTTAAATAATCTTGGATTGGTAGAACCTCTAAATGTCTGGAAGTATCAACCACATATTCCCTCTGGTAAAAGTAGCATCAAAACAGAATCAAATAAGAGACGAATGCTATAAAGAATATAGAAAGGATAGCAGAACTAAAGGAAATGAGGCAGTCAAAGAGAGAACTTAAAGATGCAGTGGAAAGTAGCAATAATAGATTAGATCATGCAGAAGAAACAATCTCAGAGGTATAGGATAAAAATCTCGAGTTAACGCAGGCAGTAAAAGAGACAGAAAAAAAAAAACAGAGAGAAAGAAGAACATTCACTTAGAGAATTATGCAACTTTATGAAGGATTCAAACATAAGAATTATAGGTATGCAAGAAGGGCAAGAAGAATGCCCTAGAGGAAAGAAAGCCCTACTAGAGGATATCATAAATGAAAATCTACCAAGTATCACCAAGGATTTTGACACACTCCTTTCAGAGGGATATCAAAACCCAAGTTGTCTCAATTCAAAGAGAGCTTCTCTAAGACACATTGTTATTAACCTGTCCAAAGTAAGACAAAGGAAAAGATTCTCCGAGCAGACAGGAGTAAGTGCTAATTGACCTAAGGCACGAGTCCTTCAGGGTGACCAAGGACTACTCAAATGAAACTATTCAAGTCAGAAGATATGGGTCATCTTGCTTTAATCTACTTAAACAAAACAATTTTCATCCCAGAATTCTATATCCTGCTAAGCTAAACTTTAAAGCTGATGGAGAAATCAAATCATTCACTGATATGCAAGCATTGAGGAAGTTTGCCACAAAACCAGCTCTACAGAAAATACTTAGACCTATTCTACACACTGACCATCACAATGGACCACCAGAAAACAAAACACCCAGAAATTAAAGGACAAAATCTAACTTCCTCAATGATGCAAAAGATAATACTAAGCAATGGATTTTCACAAAATGAGATGAATAGAACTCCACCACACTTAGAAATTATCTTAATAAACGTTAATGGCTTGAATTCTCCACTAAAGAGTCATAGGCTAGCTGATTGGATAAAGAGGCACAAACCAACAATTTTCTGCCTGAAGCAAACACACTAGCCCCAAAGGATAAGGTAAAAATCAGGGTTAAGGGATGAAAAACAATTTTTCAGGCAAATAGAAATCAGAAGAAAAGAAGGGGTTGCAAATTTGTTTTCAGATACAAGTGGAATTAAAGGAACTAAAGTCAAAAAAGACAAAGATAGACACTTCATATTGGTCAAAGAAACAATACATCAAGACATTTCATTCTAAATATCGATGCACCCAACTTAAATACTTAAGTTCTGTTATGAAACAGAACTTAATTAGTTGGTGAATATAATATCTTATAACACAATAATTGCAGGGGACTTTAATGCTCCTCTTACAGAGCTGGAAAGCTCCCCTAAACAAAAACTAAACAAAGATACAAGGCAAATAAATGTGACCCTAGAAAACTTAATAAATGTATAAAAATGTATTAATTTATTAAATTTCAATTACGTTGTGCGCCATTCACATTTAATTTCTATTTATTGGCAAGTAATATTTCCTGGCATGGATAAATTAAATATATCTATTTACCAATTTGGTTGCTTCCAGCTTAGACCTGTTAACTGTTTTTCTTTTTCCTGAAAATGTTTGTGCCTCTATGTCCTGGCTGTGCTGTTTTCTATTGTGTCCGTCCCCAGCACTAAGATTTTGCTGGAACAAAATGGAACTTCTTACCTATTTGTTAAATGAATGATTATGTTCCTTAAGTAGGATAGAAGGAAAAAAAGGAAAATATTTCCGCAAAAGGCAAAAGAAAGCTCGCTGTCTCAGTGACACTGCATTTCCTTAGGTGAGCTGCTTAAAACCTCAATTTAACCTCTCCTTGTCAACTGAGAAAAATAATGAGTCCCTGCCTGGAAGGGATAATGTGGGGATTTATAACATAATACTGGATGAAAAAATTGCTCTGTGCTGCTAGCAAAAGGAGGACAATTTAAATACAATGAATTATTTTCATATTTTTTATCAGCTTGCATCTGTTTCTGTTGTCGTCTGATTAAATCAGTTTTAACAAAAGTTAAAAAAAAAAAAAAAACTCTAGTAATAGTCTAATGCCACAGAATAATTCCAATCATCTGGGGGAGTGAGGCTGGAGAAGGGCATCCTGAAGCTAAGTCAATAATTGCACAGTCATATTGCTTTAAAATTGAAATTATATTACAAACTTCTACGAAATATTTCAGCAATTCATAAACTCCAAGCTTCTCACTGTGACCTAGAGGTTTTGCTGTGTAGAGAACAAAATGAGTCCTGCAGGCCACACTTCTTGCGTATTAGAGTGTATACAAAATGATCCTTGAGAAGCACATTAGCTAGATGTACGGCAGAGCTCCATTTAATTGAATTCACATGCTTCTCCGCAATAAAGTGGAAATGTCAAAAAACAAGTTACACATTAATTTACTTTTCTTTTCGCTATAATGATAAATTGGAATTTCATTCTAGCACCAAATAATCTCCCTTTGGCTGCCTAAAAGAGGGCAAATTGTAAGGGAAATAGGAAGCAAAAAAGACCAGAGTTATTATGTAAGTGATTTGGATCACAGCAAGGAGTACAGTTGGAGAACATTAAAGTGCGAGCATCTAAAAATTGTAATGGCTGAAATGTAACCGAATGTAGACACAACTCCGCATAAGTAGAAGTGGAGACAGACATAGAAAAATAAGAGCGGTATTAAAATACGCAGCGTTGATTCACAAAAATAGTAAAATCATAGGCATTTCAAAAGATTGCACATTTAAGTATAGTCAGTCATGCATTGTCAATGACGGGCCCCATATATGTAATACAGCCGTAAAATCTGATCACTTAGCGACTTCATAGTCTTCTTAAAGTCATAGTGCATCACATAACTGATGTGTCTGTGGTGATACTGGTGCCATCAAATCTACTTTGTTCCCAGTCAAGTATAAGCGTAGCACAAACAATTATGTACAGTATGTCTTACTTGATAATGGTTGATAACTATGTTACCAGATTGTGTAATTACTATACTGTACTTAAATACTCCTTCTACTTATCAAAAATGGTAACTATAAAATAGCCTCAGCAGGTCCTTCGGGAGGTATTTTAGAAGAAGGCATCGTTATCATAGGAGATGAAGTCTCATGCACGTTATTGCCCTTGAAGACCTTCCAGGGAGACAAGATCTAGAAGTGGAAGAAGAGATATTGATAATTTTAATCCTGTTAGTCTTAGGTTTAGATGTGTGTTTGTGTCTCAATTTAAAAGAAAAATATTTTAAAAGAAAAAACATTAAAAATTTTAAAATAGATAAGACTTTGTAATCACTATATAAAGAAACTATTTTTGTATAGCCGTGCATGTGTAGTTGGCTATGTGAGTGCCTTCCGTGATAGTCCTGCAATGAAATAATCACCCAAGGACGCACTTCTCAGAATGTGCCCCTGACATCGACCGATGTGTGACAGTACAAGGCAAAATGAGCACTGTAACTGTTCACTAAAGGGCAATGAAAATAATTGCTTAAACTTATATTAAATCAGTATGTCTTCATTCAGACTAGAAAAATTCAGCTCATAAATTTCCTATAGGAACTATTTCATTACAGTTACACATTAAAATCACCTGGGAAGCACCAAAAAAATTTTACCAATATCCAGATAACACCTGGGCTCTTAGGATAATCTGGTGCAAAGTGGAACACAAGTATCAGTATTTTTTAATACCCACCTCCCCACTGAAATATTTAGAGAGGTAGAATCACAGAATATTGGACATAGATTGAATTTCTCAGCACGGCTTGATTTATGTCTCATAATTAAGTCCCGTATAACATAAAATAGTGCTTAAAGTTATGTAGAGCAATGATAATTCAGCCTACAAAGAAAATGTCGCTCAGAGTCTGAAGTTAAGTTGGCTGAAATCAAACAAACATTACTTGGTAACACTGGATTAACATCCAAGTTTCTGACTCCAAAATCTGTACACTTCACCTCTTGGTGCTACCTGGTCTCTTCAATGTAAGTCTTGATTTGCACCTGCAATTGACCAAGCTCATAAAAGCAAAGCTTTACTAACAACTCCTTAGATCTATAAAAGGATTTATAAAAATTTTCAAAACGAAAAGGTGAAAAAAGTATAGGACTGATCCATAGAGGCTCTTACTGTGCTACATATGATATAATAGACAAGTCACAATGAAGAGACAAATAATCAAAACCAAAGAGAAAAAGACCTATTCTGACCAATTTATAGGGCTGTCATTTTTTAAATCCTCTTATAAATCATTACATTGTTTTTGTGCTTGGGCGGTATCACCTGCATCAGGGTTCAGACAGTTGTCTGCATTCTCAGTTCTTGGTGTGTTCTGGGCCAAAGAATAACCAGAGACCCCCATAGCAATGTAGGCATGAAACAAAGCTGATGGAGGTAGAGAAAGATAGGTTTACAGAGTCAGAGTAAGATATAGGCTTACGGAGCAGAATACGTTTGCCATGGACTATGAACATCGCCCCTCCTTGTGCCACACACAAAAGGAAAGCTTTTGGTTATGGCTGGGAGGTTTGTTTTGTGTCTGGATCGGGCCCACCTCATGGTTCAGAGGATACTTTGGGATCATGGAGTCTCTGTACATCACCAGTATTTGGCCTACTGGGGGTGTGTGAACTGTGATGTACATTTGAGTTAATGACATTGTAATTAGCCTTTAGGTTGTTCTAGGTCACCTTCCAGACTCTGTTGGACCTCTGCTGCTTGGTTGGTGAGCCGGAGAGGCCTCTGCATCCTTTTGCGGTTGGCACAATGGGTTCTGATTGGGAGATTGGTAGGGCATTCTCTCCTCCTCAGTTGTGGGCAATCACTTGAGACAGAATTAGGATGAGGGGGCAAAGATGGGGGCCTGGAGACCCTGTCCTTTTCCTTTTTCCTCTCTAGTTCAAGAGGCTGAAAATGGAGAAGAAAAAAAAAATGAGGGAGAGAGAAAAGAAAACAATAGAAAGGAAAAGGAAAGGAATTGGTTTTCATGGTAAAGATCATCTGAAAATAGGAACATTTCCATTTTTACACCATCCAGATATAGATGTTACCAGTGCATAGTTAGATTTGGATCTCAGGTAATGACCCTGGTGACAGAGCTTTCCCTAAGGGAATGAGGTTTAAATAGCTTTAAACAGGAAAATGTCAATGCCCCATTCAGACTGTACTAATTTGCTGGGAGATCTGATAGCATTTTAAGTGCTGAGCATTGAGAGGACCTGCTGTGTATGCTGTTTTTTTCAAAAAAAAGAGAAAAGATCAAATCAATGGTACAGCAAGAAGGGAGAAAGATTGTAAAAGAAAGTCAAGAACTATAAAAAGTAGTGAAACAAATATCTGACATGTATATTGAGTTTATTTTATTCTTAAGAGAAGACTGCAACCTGTTACAGGTGTCAAGAACCCTGTAAGGCATCTCCCTGCAGTCTGCGATGGCTGCTGGATACTCAGCTGCATTCTTAGAACTCTAGGTCTCTAACGCTGCAGCTCTTGCCCCAGGATCAAAGAAAAACATCCTGAAAGGCAGTGGTGGCTTCTTCCTTTAATCTCTGGCTACACATCTAGCAGCTTCCATGGTCCAGATCATAGAACGTTGTGTAAGAAGAAGGTGAAATTTCAGGTCAATGTTCTTGCTGTATTAATTTAATGCACAATATCTAAGTCAATAGTAAACATAGTTGCTAATGCTTGAGAAGAAGGAACTCTCAGGCAAGGAGGGGCTTCGTAAATCGTCTCCTCCTGAACAAGAACAGGAGATGTGGCTCACCCATTTCTCCTCACTCTGGAATACACCAGGATTTTTAAATAGAGCTGCTTATGGGATAAGAGTCTGAGTGTGTAGTGAGTAAGGCATTAAATAGAGGCGCTGGTTTCCTGCTTCCTGTGCTTTCTCTGACAGATAGGATGGAACCAAAGGGAGGTAAGGAGAACAACTCTTAAAATAATTTTTTTAAAAAAAGAGGGAAAGGTAAAAATGCAGGGATTGTAAACCACTTTTTTCTAGGAATGGCATACTCTCTCTGAAGAATGACTAATACAAACTGCCAGGGGCAATATGTCAACATATGTCAGTGGTTCTCAACAGGGGGTGATGTCCACACCAGTATTTGGCAATATTTGGAGGAACGTTTGGTTATTATGACTGAAGTGGTGATAAGGGCATTTAGTGGTTAGAGACAAGGGTGCTATTTAACGTCCTACAATTCACAGGACGGTCCTTGACAGCAAAGAGTCAAAATGCCAAGAATGCCCAAGTTGAGGATACCTGGCATAAAGTAAGTTAGTACAGGACGGGCCATGATAAAACTCTTCTAAAGAATAATCACATTCGAAAGAGTTATTTCATAAAATTAACATGGAAAAATACCAGGCAGAAATGCATTTTCCATTAAATGAAACTCTTTTATAAAAGACATATGGATACATAAGTTTCACACATTTTTAATACTGAAATTTAAATGTACAACTCTTAGGGAAAAGTAAAAACATTTCACAGAACTTAATTCTTATTATTTCTTTTCTAATTTTACATTTTCATTTCTATAGAGTGAATTTTAGTCTGCACTTGAAACTTACATCTGGCCTCAATTGACATGAAAAGCTATGAAGGCTGTGAATACTTTCTTTTCAATATTACTTATAGTTTGCAGTTAAAATGTAGATTATTATAAATCTGGGAAATAATTTATCAAATAAGGACATTACATAGAAAAATAATGTCTCCCAGTCTCTTAGAACCATACTTCTAATGAATAACTTACAGAAACAAAAACATGCGTACATTTTGCATTTTCTAATGTCAATTCTCTCTTAATTGTGGCTTTTCACTTTTACTTCCTAAGTTCTCCTGAAAAGAAAGAAAACGTGGCTTGCATGTCGCTTTACTAACTGTAGCCACTTCTGCATAATTGCTACCACTTAGGGTCACCATGTACAGCTCTCTAAACTGCTATGTTGTGGTGCCTTTGTTTGGATTTCTAAGATTTGCATCTGCTGTGACTGTAAATGTCAAAATAGAAATATTTACAAAAAATGAAATAAACTGTTCTAAACAAAAATGGGTCAAGATAACACTGACATTCTCAAATCGATAATTAAGTTAATTTTCTGTATCATTCAAGCCTGAATTATAATTTAAATAAAACATACAATTTAAAAAAAAAAACATGCAATTTAACAAACATCTATTTAGCACCTGTTCTGTACAAATAATGCATAACATCCTCTGAAGGATGAAAAGATAATCACGACAGGCTCTGCTGTGATTCTGACTCTAAAGACAGAGTAACTGGTTTGAAATCTAGTTTTATGTTTAAGTCCAAACAGCTTAACCTTTCTGTACTTCAGTTTCATAATTTGGGGGTGCTGGTAAGGATAAAATACTATAAATAATCCCTGACACATAGCTATTTTATAAGTGCAATTTTACTAAGAGAGAAGGGACTTCTAGTATGTGCAAAAGTCCAGAAATAGGAAAGTTCAGACTAGATTGAGAAATAATGAGTGGCTTAGTGAAACTCTAATGTTGGGATTGATTGGAAGATATGTTCAAATTCCAATGAAAACATCCGTGATATGGCAAAAATATCCAAGACTTTTGAATGTCATGCTAATAAATTCAGAATTATTAGTGTATATGTGAATAGTGGGAGGTGAGATGTGGAGGTACAGTGGGAGGCACCAAGGTTTTGAACAAGGATTTTATCAAGGTTTGAAAAGCAACCCCAATGGCAGTGTGAAGTCTATGTTGGAAGAGAAAAAATGTAGGATGGAGATGAATTTAGAAGCTGTTGTCATAATCCAGTAAGAGAGACCAATGTGTGATTTAAAGTAAAGGGATTAAGAATGGGAAGAGTTGATACTGGTCACTTTACAGGGGAGATATGAATAAAATGTGCTATTTTTGTTAGAAGAATGGGTGAGGAGTCAGACATCTGCACTGTTTAGCTTATTTTTATTTGGTGGGGAGTTAGAATAATATTTTTAAGATTCATGGCTGGCTTTAGAGGAAAGGGGTTCTGGTGTCCGGAGGGATTCCAGTTTCTATGGTTTGCCTTGGGAGAGAATGAGAGAGGGCTTCGCTTCTGAGGCCTTCATTTGGGGGTATTGTTTTCTGATCCCCAACACAAAGACTTGGGAAATATAATTGATTTAATAGAATGTGCATCAGCTCCAAAATCATATGCATAAAAATCTTACTTTACAACAACTTCCCTTCTAACTAACTGCAGATTTGGGACTCTCAAGTCAATATTTTACTTGAGAAACAAGTTTGCTTCAGGCATAGTAATTTTACTGCATACCATGATTAATTCTCATTATCTTAAATAAAGAGAAATACGATCAAAACAATTTTATGATCAATAAAGCCTAAAACACCAGCCGGCAAGAATGCTCCACTATTCACTTGACAACAATAACTCCACCAGGATGTTTAATGTTACCAAAAAACACTAGACATGGCTCACAAACACAATTGACTTTTTCCATGGCTACTACTATCAATGATAAAATCTGTAAAACATTTCCAAGGTAAAAGAAATTCTGTAGCACCAAAGTAAATGGTGTGATCTCAAATGAATAAAGGCTTAAAAGTACTCATACATCAATATGGAAAAGACCGACCACTCAATGTGAAGAGAAAGTGGGGTAGTAAACATAGGAAGAGACATTTAGCTGACTATCATGACAACTCTAATGACTAGCGACAGGTTTTTCTTCTTTCAGATTGGCAAAGAATAAAAAGAAAAATAATAAAATATTTAGTCACCAAACAGATGCTACTTATGAAATAGAAGGTTGATAACCTGTTTTGTAAGACACTTTGGCAACTTCATTTCTATTTAAAATGCAGAGCACTCTCTAGGACATTTATCCTAGAAGTATTCTCCAAATATGCACCAGAGTATTTAGAGCGTAATCATTTACAACATCAAGTGCCTGGAAGCAAATTTATATGCGGATCAGTTGAGGGACTGTGAGTATATCATGGTCATCATCGTGTAACGTAATGAGCAGGCAGTCAGAGAATGAGGTAACTCTGCACACCGATGTGGTCACCCAGATATTCTCCAAGAGATATGGTGCAGTGGATAAACAAGGCACAGATGTCGTTGTGTAAAGAATGGGTTCATACATGTTTGTATTTAAATAAAATATTTATGGGTAGAATCAGCACATTAGTAACAGAAAGTAGGTTTCAGGTGGAGAATGAAGGGTAGGGAGAGACACGGTGAAATGAAGGAGTAGTATTCCTGGTGTAAACTTATGTCCATTTGAATTCTGTGCCATATGCCTGACTTACTTATTCAAAACACATGTTAAATCATGACGCTCACAATAATAAAAAGGCTTAATAAATTCTACCTCTCCAGCCTCCTTGTAAATGAGGGTTGCTACTGAGATAACTTAATAAACTTTGAAAAATAAACTCAGATCCACTCTGATGTAAATTATTGGTGATTTATTCACACCTGCACAGGGGGCCGTTGTCCTAAGATAAGCAGCCCCAAAGTGCAGGGGTTTTTGTCTTTTATACCCTTTTTTGTGTACAAGGAACGTTGGCATTGGCAGGACACCATCAGCAGGGTTACAGTTTGGGTTTACAGTTTAGGTATCAATGATTACAGCTTGAGTGGTAGTGGTTACGGTAGCAATGGTTACAGTTTAGATAGCAATAGTTACAGTTTGGGTTCTTGTTCTGAAGTCTGTTCCTGGCAACCCTAGGGGGAAGGCGGGGGCCTGGGAACGGTCTGAGAAGCACCTTCTCTGCCACCGTGGGGGGGGCATGGGAATGGGCTGGGTTACAACACTACAAATAAGAAAGTGTTTATTTGCCATTGATTGTCAAAAAAGTCTCTCCCTCCCCCTTTCCACTCTGTTTATGAAAAAAAAAATTGCTTTTTGTTTTCTTCAAAAAAATCTCTGTGAATTATATATGTACAAATTCTTCTGTAGCTGAAGATTCTGTTAATTGTTTTGTTGGGTTCTTTTTTCCCCTCAACCACAGCATAGGCCTTGACAAATCCTGAGGAGCTCCCGGATGCTTGGGAATGCTGAGTCACAGACAGGTGGACTTCCTTAGTGTGCCAGCGCCGCTCAGTTCCCTTCTGAAGGACAACACTGAGCCGTGATCAGAAAATGTATATGCTATACTTTATGGAAAACGAGTTTTATAACTTTAAATCATTGTTATAATATCTGCATCTATTTTCTTACCCGTGTGTTTTCTTAAAATCCTGTGGATGCCCAGAAAAATAGGGATTGTTAATGACTAAACAGCAATGCCGTATTATCTGAGATTATATAACACCAGTAATTTGGTAAATAAAATTGCTGTAATGTTAAATTTAAAATATGCTTTTATAGGTGTGAATAGACTACTCGGGGGGGGGGGGGGAAGAATAGCAATAAATGACAATGTTGGAGGTTTGTTTAAAATGTATGTGCCTAAAAAACATCATGCAATTTCTTTAAAATGTATACTCAAGAAATAGAGGAAAAGTTGGGGAAATGGATTCATTCACATTTTTTACTGTGCTAAGGTAAAACCATCTGAATTTAACTCTCAATGTTGAGCATCAAAAGAATTTCGCTGGAGCCCATTGAGGCTTATGCCAGTGCTGATGGAAAACAGATGCTCACTTTATTTTCATTTTAATAAAAGTTTCTTGCATGAAATCCAGACTGCTAACCTAACTTTGCCATGACATGATTACTGCTGAGATTTGGATAACGATGTCTTTCCTCAGATTAGCCGAAATCAAAGCAAACTAAATGCTTCTGGGGACATTTGTTGGGTTGGAGTTTTGCTTATCTGTTTATTATTTGTCTTTTTAAAAAGTTTGTATACCCATATACAAAATTTTATATTTCTGATACATGCCTCCTCCCTTAAGTCTCTCATCCCAAAGGCATCATTGCTTCAACACTAAACTCTCACTTGAGAATATCTGTGCTAAAACTACAATCTGACTCTTTAATATCTGTAGTTATTAGAACAACTGAGATCTAATCTCAGTTTGATAAATGCTCCCAAAGTCCTCTTCTATCAAAAACTAGAGGCTTTTATGTTTTGTTTATAAGCAACATCAAGAAACAGTACAGCTTGTTTATCTGATTTATCATAACAGATAATTCACTCGGCACACAAGGTAAATTAAAAATCATATTTGAAAAAGAGTTACTATCCACATTTAGAATGAACTACGTTTTATGTAAGATAAATGTGTGAGTTGTATGTGATTTCATTTTTACATTAATAGACACACATAAATGAACACAAACACCCATAAACATATGTATATGATGATGATCCTGAAGGAATATCACCCTGATTGTGACTTATCCCCACCTTCACTAATTTTTTAAATTCTAATCTTTACTACACTTTAAAAAATACTTTTAAAAAAAGAAATTATTTTTTACTTTTATTTATATATATTAGTCATCTTTTTTTTTAGACTTTGGTAAAAACATAATAAGGAAAAAAAATTGTTTGCTATTTGTATTTTGTCTTATGTATTTTGTAACAAACAAGTAGTAAATGACCATGTATTAAAAAAATTGCACAGCTCTTGTTAAAGCTATATTGATAGGTCCTTTCTATTTTGATTGCTGACACAATGCTATCTTTCTTTTTCTAATATTATTTTGTAATTCTTTTTTATATAGGAATATAATTGATCTTGTATCGTTATTTTGAAGTTAGCTATATTGCTGAATATTTCTGTTGTTTTTGGTAACTTGCAAGTAACTTGGTAACTTGGAAGTAATGAAATTGGTATCTTTTTTTTACAAACTATTGGGATTTTTTTTGGCCAGGGCTGGGTTTGAACCCACCAGTGCCCCACCCTTTTGAGCCACAGGCGCCCCCTTGGGATTTTTAACTTATCATAATTGTACTAGCTAGGATCTTTGACTTTACTTGGAGTGATGGGTTTGTAGATAATGCTTTTGTTCCCTCATAAAATGGATATATTTGTGCCAATGTTATCTTCAATGATTATGTCAATGTTTTGCCTATAGTTGATGTTCTTTAAATATTCATGGAATAAAGGAGCCTGAAAAAACAAAAATAAAAATAAAAAGGCAGAGGGAGAATTTCCTCTGACAAATTGTCACCAAAAAAAAAATACTTTTGTAGATGTAGCCCAACCACAAGTCCATCATTCATCTGAAGCCAATAATTTATGCTTTCTAAGAAAGCTTGAAAGAAAGAGTACTTTTAACATCTAAAAAAAATTATAAAATAATTTAAATGTCTGTTTTTGTGATTACCTTACATTCCTCTCCTTATGTGTCATTTCTTATAATATATCCAAGATGTGGATTCTAGTTAACATTCTTCTAAATGTTAGACATTTGAGTTTTATAATTTTAAGAGGATTTCTTGCAGGTAACATATGCTTCATTTTTAAAAATACTTTTTCTTGGTACAATACAGATGTTAAGATAATCTGAAGTCACCTTCAAGGATCTGAGAGCAGTGGATTCCCAATTTCTTCATCCCATAAATTCTGCCAATTTTGTCAGATTCTTTACTTTAAAATATGGTCTAAACTGAAAATATATGTTCTGTTGCTACTATATGTTTTTATTTCTGGAGAAATTAAAAATATGACAAAACAGATTATATTCTACCTTTTTTATTCCATTACCAATACTGTGTATTTTTAAATTCTGATCTTTAAATTTTATTTTTTTTCTGCCTGTAGGACTTGTTCAATATTCTTGCAGAATAGGTCTGCTAGTTATACAGTATCTAAATTTTGTTTGTCTAAGAAACTCGTTTATATTTTACTTGTAAAGGATATTTTCAGTGGATATAGATTCAAAGTTGGTAGGTTCATGTCCCCTCCCTGACCTAAGACCTTAAATGCTCTATTTCACCTGGCTACATGGGTTTTGATGAGAAGTCTGCTGTAATTCTTTTTTTTTTTTTTATTTTCCTTTTTTTTTTTTTATTGAATGGTAACTGTGTACATTGATGCACTTTGGGGGTAAATAGCCTTCATGTAACTTTCTTAGTTATTGTGTTAAAACAGTCATACTCTACTCATAAAAAGATTCACTTGTACCCTTGTAAGATGAACCATAGAAGTGAACCCTCGAATCCCTCTCCCTCCACCATCCTCCCCCTCCCTCCCCCTTCCTCGTATCCTTAGGTTGTTATTAGGTTATAGCTTTCTTATTCTCATTTCTCTGTAGGTAGTAAGTTTCTTCTCCCCCTTGTTCTTTCCAAGGCTGCTACAAGATTTTCTTTTGGTCTTCAGTTGTCAGCAATTTGAAGGTGATATTACTATTATTTTAATCTTTCTTAAACTCCTATTTGATAGTCCCCACTCTTTGTTTTATTTTTAATTTTTATTAATTTCTAATTAAAATCATTACTATGTACATTTATGGGATACAATGTGACGATTAGCTATACAATGTGGAATGCTTAAATCTTTCTGAATCAATAGTTTGGTGCCTACCAGTAATTTTTGGTCATTATTTCTGAAAGTATTTCTTTTACCTTGCAGTCTCTTTCTTCTCATTCTCTGAAGAATTTCTGAGACTTCTAATTTTGAGTCTTTTACACCATTTAATATTGTTGCACAATACTTGAATTTTCTGTATTGAACATCATTTTTTTGCATTTTAGTTGGGGTAATTTCTATCAGTCTATCTTCAAGTTCATCGGCTCTTTCCTTTGCAGTGCTGAGTCTACTGATGAGTCTGTAAAAATATTCTTCAATTATGGCATGGGGATTGATTTCTAGGCTTTCTGTTTTGTTCTGGTTTATAGTTTCCATTTCTTGGATGAATTTATCCATCTGATCTTACTGGCTACCACCTATTACACCATAACTTTTAACTTGTTCATCATAGCTATTTAAAATGCTCAACCGCATGGTTCCCACATCCGTAGCCCATCTTGTTCTGGCTCTGGCAATTTCTTTATCTCATTAGTCTCCTTTTCCTTCCCACCTCTTTGGGACAGTTCATATTATTTTGGCTGAAGGCTGCCAATATGTATGGGATAGTAAATACCATGGCAGCTTATGTTTAGAAATTGGAAATCTTTCCTTCTGGTACATCTTCATTGTGGAAATTCTCTAACCAATAATAAACTGTGCTAGATTTGAAGTTTTTACTGCTATGATTGCCAGATTTAAAGTCTTTATTTCTATGAGCATAGAATTCAAAATCCTCCAGTAATATGTGATTTTTCTTTCTTATTTATCCATTCTTTGCCCTACTTCCCAAAGAAAATCTACTTCTTTCTGCTTTCTTTTTTTTTTTTTTTTTTTTGAGACAGAGCCTCAAGCTGTTCCCCCTGGGTAGAGTGCCATGGCTTCACTGCTCACAGCAACCTCCAACTCCTGGGCTCAAGCCATTCTCCTGCCTCAGCCTCCCAAGTAGCTGGGACTACAGGCGCCCGCCACAATGCCCGGCTATTTTTTGGTTGCAGCCGTCATTGTTGTTTGGCAGGCCCAGGCTGGATTCGAACCTGCCACCTTAGGTGTATGTGGCTGGCGCCTTAGCTGCTTGAGCCACAGGCACTGAGCCTCTTTCTGCTTTCTTAATCATGGCTGCACATCTGTTATTTTACTGAATAACTATTACCAGAAGTGGTTGGCAAAGGAATAATCTTCTCTGATATTCTGATTAAACCTCAGTTTTAGGAACTATAAGCCAGCATCCCTGAAGTTAAGCCTTCATAAGTATCCCTGTCCCTTCTTCAGAATAAAGTTTTATTTTCCTCTCTTGCCACTATCTTACTACAGTATGTACCAATGTCTTCAAGTTATGTATATATAATATATATATATATATATATATATATATATGTATATAAAAATAGAGCTGAGCAGTGGCTCATGCATAGAATCCTAGCACTCTGGGAAGCAGAGGCAGGTGGATTGCCTGATTGCATGAGTTTGAGACCAGCCTGAGCAAGAGCAAGACCCCATCTCTAGAAAATTGCCAGGTGTTGTGGCGGGTGCCCATAGTCTCTACTTGGAAGCCTGATGCAAGAGGATTGTTTTAGCCCAAGAATTTGAAGCTGCTGTGAGCTATGACAGCACAGTACTTGACCAAGGGTGACACGGCAAAATTCTGTCTCGGGGAAAAAAAAGAAAACGTTATGGAAAAATATTCTTTAAAGTTCCATTTGAGGCTTTTATTACTTAAGATATGTAAGAGAAGTGACTCTGGGTAAAATTGTAGTGGGACCCTCCATTTGCCTCCCAACAGCGGTAGCGATTCCTATGTGCACAGAAATACAGGTCTATAAGCCCTCTTTTCTCTTTCTTTCTTTCTTTCTTTCATTTCTCTTTCTTTCTTTCTTTTTTGTATTCCCATGTGCACAGAAATAGAGGTCTATAAGCCTTCTTTTCTCTCTCTCTCTCTCTCTCTTTCTTTCTTTCTTTCTTTCTTTTTTGTAACAGAGACAATTAAGATGTGTCTAAGAAGATTTTAGCAGTATCTGCCTTGCCCTGCTCTAATCAGTCTTGTGGGGGGAGTTTTATGTGAATTGCCCCCATATTTCTCTGTGAGGTATTGGTGGCGTTCATGGAGGAAAAGCTACAGGAGGTGGAAATTCTATCTGCCTGAGACCCGTGGGCTTCACATTCCAAATCCAGCTCACACTGGGATTTCAGCACACAATGAAACATTTTAGTTTCATCTTTTTCACGGGTTGTGTGGCAGGGTCTAGCATCTCCCTCACACAGCAGCCACGCAGATGCCGTTCCTCACTTGCAATATGCATCTCTCTTCAAGTTGGGTGCTGTTTGTTTTCCTGTGATCTCAGGTCTCTGATAGGCTCATGAAAAGTCATTAATTTGTACTTTCTTCCGGTTTTATCCTTGAGAAGAAATGAGAAAAACCATCTTTCCAGCTGTTTACCGCTCTTGAGTTAAAAAAAAAAAAAAAACAAAACTGTACTGACAATTTGACTTCTGTATTGTAAAAAGTTACTGTCGTGCACACTTTAGTAAGGATCTTGGTTTCAACACGTTTTATTCTTGTATTTGTTAGCTACACTTTTCCAGCATTGTTTAACTATAAAATGATGACAATATCCCCTGTCGTAGAGAAAGATGAAAATATTCTGTGTAGTAATAAATAAGTAAAACAGTTGGAAATCTCTGCTTTTTAAAATTTGATTAAAATTACCCTTAAAGTCTAAACTTCTCATTTATAATCACATAACCTCTTGCTAACAGTTACATGTACATTTCAAGAGGTCTCCCATTTTCTCCATTAAAGTCCATTATTCCAGATATGAAAATGAACTTATTTTCAGAAATCTGCTAAATTGTAGTTCTACTTACAGGATAAAAGAGTACATTTCTACAAATTAATTTTCCTGAAATTAATAAGCTAAAATTCTGCGCAAAGGGCAAAACACAACTATACGAGTGCTCTGAAGATCAAACAAAAGCAAAAATAGACTTTTGAAAGGAGTCAAAACATCAAGCAAAGGCTGCAGAGGAGGTGAAACTTTATCTGTGCTTGTCCGTGGTCCCACTGGGCCTGAGTATTGAACTAACACTGGCTGGATTAACAGGGGAGGTATGCAAATGTAGCATAAGTTTTATGTGTCAGAAGAGCCCACGTATGGAAATGACAACCGAAAAAAGTGGCAAAACCTAAACACTTTCTTATTAGGTTAAGCAAAGAGAGCCCATTGTGGAAAAGTAACTAAATTCTGAGGACAGGTTGAGGTAAAGTAAGAGTCATTTTAATGAGGTCTGTTCATATAGAATTCCCTCAGCTATAACTCCTCCCAGAAAGATACTGTGTTTCTCCTGGTACAAGGAGGGCATTTTGTTAGAATTTTTATCTCCTGTTTTCACAAAGAAAAGGGGCTATCAGAATTCCCTTCATGCATTTAATGTTTTTCAAAATAATTCTTGTACGAAAGTGGTGTGTTTGGTGGTGAAGTATTCTGTCAGAATTTCAGGCCAAAACAGTATCAATTCCTGTTACTGTTTCATTTTGTTCTGAGCTTGTTCTGAACAGGAAGCCAAGAGATGGATAAAAATTTGGTAGCATACTCACCGTCTTTCTCAGAAAGGGCAGACAGAGAGATTGGGACTACTGAATAGTGAGGAGGAAACATCTGGGAGAAAAGAAGCAAGAATCAAAGTCTGTAATTCTCAATGAAAGAAGATGTCCTTGATCTATAGATGTATAGTACAACGAAATTTAGCTATCATCTACAGCATGAACATTTTAAGTAACCTGTGCAAATTTTTAAAGTAGTCATTTGACACACTTCGTATTGTTGAAGTATATAAAATTTATATACAAACTTAAAAACCTTCATATATAAAAACAAGAAATAGAGAAAATAACGAAATAGAAAATATAATTTGTAATTGAAATAAAGGTAATCATATACTTAGAGATAAATATGATAAGAAACATGTAACACCAAAATGACAGACATTTAAAACAATACTAACAAATGAGATAAATTGGTCGACTATCCTGAAAGACACAAATTACCAACATTTACCCAAGAAAAAATAGACAAGCTAAACTGTTATGTTTATTAAAGAAATGAATTCATCATTTTAAAAACTTCAGAAAGAAAACTCTACCACAAAATGGACTTTCTTTTGAATTCTACCAAACTTATAAGGAAGAAATAACCCAAAATCAGTACAAAACCTTTCAGAAATTAGGAAGGAGGGGGATACTTCTCATTTCACTCTCAACTGTGCATTACCCAGAATTTATATAAGAAAATTATAGATCAAGAATTGTATTCTGGACAGTGCCTGTGACTCAAAGGAGTAGAGTGCCAGCTCCATATGCTGGAGATGGCTGGTTCAAATGCAGCCCTGGCCAAAAACTGCAAAAACAATTAAAAAGAAATTGTATTCATTTGATTTACAAATATTATCAAATTTTTAGCCACTTTAATTTATACACATTAAACTAACACTATATCATGATCAATTGGCATTTCTTTAAGATTACAAGATTCTTGAACATTCAAAAGTCAAAGTAATTTGCCATGCTAACAAAATAAAATTGGTAAGTATATGTGCATTTTAATTATGTGACAAAATTCAACACTCACTCCTATAAAAACAGCAAAATAACACTACACAGAACACTAGAATTAGAAAAGAACTTCCTTGATACGCTAAAAGGCATCTTAAAAAAAAAAAAAAAAAGAAACCTATAGCTAACATTGTCTTTAAGGGTCAATTATTAAATGTTCTTTCTAAGACTGGTAAAAAAGCAAAGATCTTTAACGGAATATTCTTTTTTATCTTTTCTAGTACACATTTTACTAGAACTTTTAGCCAATGCAATAAGTCAATAAAAGTTGCACAAGTCATATTAATAAATCAGGAATAAGAAAAAACTTATTTGCAATTTATATGACTATATAAAAATTGGTGAAAATACAGAAAAAATTATAATGACTAAGCAATATAATGAGGTTTTAGAATGTAAGAAAAAAATTAAATGTAATATTTTATATACTAGTGGGAAAAAATTGGAAATTGAAATATAAAAATTCTAAATCAATTAACATCTTATAATTTTAATAAGCAACATGTAAGACCCAGGATTTGAAAACATCAGAATATTGTTGACCCTTATTAAAAAGGTCTAAAACTGAGAGCTATATCATGAATTGGGTTATGATTCAATTTAGAGAACAATGTCCCCAAAGTGACCTATAAATTCAACGTAACTTCTATTAAAATTCCAGTTGACTTTTTTGGTAGAAATTCACACAGTACTTTTTAAATAAACTAGAAGAAGTATTTTTTTTTCAAAGACGTAGTTTAGGAACTTACATTGCCTGATTTTTGGAGCTGCTATATAGGTACAATAATAAAAAAAAATGTGCTATAGGCCAAAGTATAAATACATAGATCAATGTAACAGAATGTTCAAAAATAGATTCACTCATTTCAATAAATAGATCTAGAAAAGCTGTGTATCCATATGGAAAATTTGAAACTCAAATTTTATCTTCTACTATATACAAAAATTACCATGAAATGCTTCATAGACCTAAATATAAAGCCTAACATTATAAAATTACTAGATGAAAGCATAGGAGAATATCTTTTTCTATTGAGAGTAGGCAAAAATTTCTTAGCAATGACCCAGAAAGTACCCAGAGTAAAAGAAAATGTTGATAAACACCAATAACAAAAAGAATGAATAAATTAATTGTATTTATAAAAGTTTTTGCTCTTCAGAAAGCACCAGCAAAGCAATTTTAAAAAGACAATTCACAGAGAAAATAATTGCAAGTCATATATTAGATGAAGAATTTATTTCCAGAACCTATCTTTCTATCTGGAGTTCTAATAACTCAGTGCTAAGCCGCTGTTATGATTTTATATGAGCAAAACCAAGTGGGGGAAGATAATAGAAAGAATAGATGAGTGAGAAGATGTGTGGATGGGAAGTGAGCACATGAAAAGATGTTCAACAGTGTTTCCCTTTGAATATGCAAATTAAAATAACAAATGTTACTGCGTTCATATTAGAATAGTAAAGTGAAAATGTGGACGATAATGTATAGCACCTGAAATTTTCATACACTTCTTGTCAATATGTATAATTATATAGGTGAAAACTGAAATTTGTTAAGTGAATACTTAGTTCTTGTAAGACTAGGTACCTATCACTGTGCTGTCAAAAAAATATGTAGGATTATCCTAATCACTTGAGAATCAGTCATTCATTTGTAATATATGTGTGTCATAGTCACTGTCCTGGCATCATACATTGCTTTTGTGGAAATTAAAAGAGATGATGTATGCAAAAATGTTGATTAGCTCTAACTTGATGAAAAATGCAATATTAATATTATTGTTTATTGCACACCATCCAGTCTAAATACAATGAAATAGATACTTGTTTGAGGAAGCATAATGATGTCTCAAAGTCTGGTGACAAGCTCTGAAATATGTTCAAGGAAAAGTATTCGTCACCTCACGCTGTATTCTCAGAAGAAAATAAATTGCTCACAAAGCAAATTATTATTATTACAATTAAATTATTTTAACTATTTATATGGTACTTTTTTTGCTTACTGCAAAATATTTGGAAGGGAATAGAAATGCTGCTATAATCCACATAAAATGATCTTAAATGTTTTAGCTTCCCTGACTTTGTGAACGTCAATTTTAAATACTTTGGTTTATTCCTCATTAAGTATTTTTTTATCTCAATCACTCTGCTTATCTGAATATCTCCACCACAGCAAATACTGACAAAGCAAGGCCGTCACCTGGCACAGTGGGAAAAGCACAGCTGTGATGGAGTGGAACAAAAACAGAAAGCTGAGTCCAGTGAACCACGTTTTTACCTGAGTTTTCTAGTGTGTGAGTTTTTAGTGGATGAAGGCTGCTCTGAAGGATTATTTATATGCATCTTAGTTTTCATTTGAAAATAAACTAATTGATTTCGATCATACCAGACATACTGATATCCTTTTTAGTACATTCTTTGATTACCTATCACCTAGGACAAAAAATAAAGAGAAGTACGGGTGAAAATATTGCATTTCCATTGTGCCTATGTGTTTATATCCTGTGATTTGCAAGATTTAGTTTTTATTTATTTATAGAGATCTTTATTTGGGATAAAGGAATATCATCATTTCCAGACAATATGTGTTTATTCCATTAATGTTGTCGTTTGTCATTGACACTGGGGTTGTATTCATCTATAAAGACTGCTCCCAGAGTCAATATTTCATATATTTTTAAGAAATACTTTTACCAATTAATTTATCAACAAGCAATCAAGTAATACATTACTATATTCATAGACTCTAAATCATTAATTACATCATATATGTATTGTTATGTTTTTATACAACTATGGAATTAAAAAAAAAAAAACACTGCCACCTACACTTGCCACACCACTTATTGTAAGATACATCATAATTTTAGGGATGAGATAATATGAAAAACATGTGCTTAGAATCAAGGAAATACATTTTCATCAAAACTCATATTAACTTGAATGAATCATTGCAAATTTAGGTTATCCCTCTTCTTTTCATATTATCAGTATTTCACTCTAGTCATAAAAACACAATGAGTTTTTAAAAGTATTATCCCATTAAGTCTTAAAAATGTCACGTTTTAATAATCTGATACTTTTTTAATGCACTAAAAGTAACTCCATAATACATAGAAATTTGTGAATGAGCTGACATACATTAAATCCTCTGTAATGATATTTTAACCAGTTGCTTCTCCTTGCTCAACATAATGCCATGTCCAAATAAATGAGGAACGAGTTTCTAATGATTGCTTTCCAGAGGGGCATCTTCTATTACAAGGGATGAAACCACTTAGACCTAATTCCTGTACAGCACCAATTAGGCCCAGAGGTGAAAAAAAATCACAGACATTCTACTTATAACTCAGTATTCCTTCCTATCTTTCACCCTGCAATTCTCTATAGACATATGCTTCTAAAACTGGCAACAGATCTCCTAACTCTTTCCTTTTATTTCAGCTTATCAATTCACCTCTGAAATTATGTCATTTCCTGCTCATGGAGGCAACTTAAAAATACTACTGCCTAAAATTCCTTTCGTTATTTCCTAAGCTAAATTCTACTCATCTTTTAATATTCCACTTCACCTTCTCTGTGAAGGTTTTTCTAAAACTTCTAAAACTTCCTTTTTGCCATCACTTTGTTATTCACTCCCAAAATTGCAATTCATAAAAATGTATCATTATTGTTGCTTCTAAATCAACAACAATATTTGTTTGTTTATTTATTGCTGCAACAAATCAGTGACTTATAACAATACAATTATATTGTCTTTTTTTAAGTTTTTAAATTTTTTTTTTGGAAACAGAGTCTCACTCTGTTGCCCTCAGTAGAGTGTCATGGTGTCATAGCTCACAGCAACCTCAAACTCTTGGGTGCAAGCAATCTCCTCTTGCCTCAGCCTCCCGAGTAGCTGGGACTACAGATGCCTGCCACAATGTCCAGCTATTTTTAGAGACTATGTCTCACTCTGGCTGAAGCTGTTCTTGAATCTGTGAGCTCAGGCAATCTACCTGCCTGTTTCTCAGAGTGATAGGATTACAGGCGTGAGCCACTGCACCTGGCCTTGCCTTACAGTTTTTGAGATGAGAAGTCTGGAATGCATCAGCAGATTTCATCATTCTGGAGCCTCTAGGGAGGAATTACTTTCCCTGTCTTTTCCAGGACCTGGAGGTTGCCTGCATTGCTTGGTTTGTGGCTATGCATAGCTCTGGCTTTTGCTTCTGTTGTCCCATCTCCTCTGACTCTAATCCTTCTCCCTCCCTCTTATAAAAGTGATTACTTTGGGCCCCCAGGTAATCAAGGATGCTTTCCCCATCTTAAGATTCTTAATATAAGCACATTGACAAAGACTTTTGCTATGTCATATAACATATTTGTAAATTTGAGGAATTACGATGTGAACATCCTTGTAGGACCATTATTCTACCTATTGCAATAACTTCTCCCATTGAACTTTGAGATTCAGTCCTTGCTGGACTCAATTGTGTCCCCACACAAGTAAGTAGCTGAAGCTCTATCCTCTTATATGACTATATTTGGAGACAGGGCATTTAAAGTGGTAATTTAAATTAAATGAGATCATAAAGGCCAGGCCCTAATCCAGCAGGACTGTTTCCTTACAAGAAGATGAAGAGGCGTCAGGAGTGAACACACACAGAAGAAAAGCCACGTGAGGACACAGTGAAGAGACAGAAGTCATCTATAACCCAAGGAGAAAAGCTTTAGAGAAACTGAATCTGCTAACACGTAGATCTTGAACTTTCAGTCTCCAGAATGCTGAAAAAAATAAATGTATTTAGTTTATGTCATACAGTCACTAGCATTTTGTTTTACCAGCCGCAGTTGGCTAATATAATATCCTTAGTCACTTAAATTTAAAATTTAACTTAATGACTTAGCTAAAAAGTAGGTAGCAGATGTGAAATTTATAGAAATAAACATTTGTAGAAATGTATCTTTAGGAAAATTTTAAATGAATTCAGATGGCACTGAACATTTAATCTAACCAAAGCTTAAGTTAGTTATTTAATTCATTTAGTTAATTATGGTGAGAACCTTATCCTATTTAGGATAAATATTTGTTCAGAGTCAAGGTTCTTAGCCTCTGTGTCCTTCCCAGGATGGCATGTTAGGGGAGAGACTTTTACCTGTGCTGTCAGCAGAGGATCTGTGCACATTTGGGTCTTGGGCCCTTGCTGTGCTCATGTCTGCAGGTGATGTCGTGAGGTCTGAACCCTAGAAGTGAGCTGTGTCTCTGGGAGATGCTCTGACTATACTGATTTTATCTACTGTGGGGATCTCAGAATAAATTGTGGAAGCAGAGATTGTATTTAAAATAACCCAGACTTCTTGTCATGGAGAATTTTGAGACGGCCTAACTCTTTCCCTTTGCTTCTTCCAGAGTTCAGTAAAATGACTTCAAGGATCACAGTACAGACTCTCAAACAGGTTCCGTGTTTTATTTTTTGCAGTCAAGGAGTTCACCTGAGAGTGCTACGGAACTGGGAGGAAGGAGAGAAAAGGTGTGTGCTATCTCCCACCTAGATTTCTCACCTTATCAACTCTATGAATCTTCAGCAATCAGAAATATAAAGGAGAAAAATCATTTCCAATCCCATGTTTTCAGAATTGCTCCTATAAATCATGGAAGATAATCTCTCCTTGCTGTACCTTCTCCCCAAATCAACCTGCTTTACAGTATGCTTACTCTCTCTCCATCAGGCACTCTGCTCGTAGAATTACCTTTCTTCATGTCATCTTTCTGACTTGCTATAAAGAAGTCAGAAAGACTTCTGGACTGGGGACAGGGGTGTGGGGACAGAATGGGCATGAAATGTTGTTTTGCATATTCTCCAACTTAGACATATATTTGCTGAAAATAGCATTTACAGGTATTTCAGGAGCTTGCCTGCGTAGCATATTGGAGAAGCTTCTGAGAATGTAGAGGATGAAACAGAACCCATCATGCTGTTTGAGTTGTTTCAAAACAAGTAAATATTTTATTATTAGGGTTTTTGAAATGAATGAGTAAATTAATTTCTAACTACCACAAAAAATTATAATTGGGAAACTTGTAAAATCATCCTTCTGAAGTATATGCAGAAATCATCTGTAAAAGGAAAGTTTAATTAAAAATCTACAGAAACTTGATTGAGTGATATGCTATTGTCATCATCACTTTCATTAACTTTTTGTCTTAGTTTATTCCTTGTTTTGTTAGAACATGTTTCATTCTTTTGTCCATGTAGTAATTCTTCCAACTTAAAACCTAATATATATGGGATTCAGAACATGCCAGGATATTTAAAAATCTTTCCCAAATAAAATCAAAGAGAACAAAATGCTCTTTCTCATCCTCCAAGTGGAAGCACATGGTTTCAGTCATTTGGAATAACTTTACCTGTGTTTTCTAGAATTCACTGTGTTCAATGCATTTATAATTTATCATTTTAGAAAATACTCAGGCTTACTTTTTATTCCTAATTGATTTTGAAATCTTACTTGATTTAATTTTGTTTTATTTATTAATTATTTGTAAAGGTACACCCATAGCTTCACAATTCCATTGCATTTTGTACCTTTCCTGGTAGTTCTTACATTGCAAAAACTTGTGTTATTTATTTAGTTGTAAGTGCTTGTGCGAAAGATGTAATATTAAAAGCTAAAGCAAGTATGAAACATGAAGAGAAGAAAATCTATATAATCAACTAAACAGTAACATTTTATTTTATTTCTTGCTTCTAAGAAATGGAAAGAAATAAGGTGAACGAGTACATTTCCAGGAAGTAAGATAAAAATTAGGGAATCACTTCAAAAATAACAATATATTCTTGGATTATCTGTTGAATGCTATTCATAGACACAAGTTGAATCAATCGCAAAGAATCACGTTAGCCTTTCCAACTAAGGTAGTTTTACTAAAACATTACTTCAGTTAGAGATATTAAAAGTAAATACATTTCTACTTCATAAGGTTTTTTTTTTTTTTTACTTATTACTTAGGAGAATGTCTTAAACTATGTTTATAGAGATTTTAATCTAGTTCCAATTTTTCAGCAAAGCACACATGGGGTAAGTTCTAATTTTAAAACTTTATTTTAAACATAGGGGATCCATTTGTAGAAATTCTATTCAGCTTATTTTTGGTAATTCTTAAGAGTTTATCAGTTCTAGATGACACAAGAGGTACAAATTAATCACATTACCAAAAATAGATTAATTGATAGCTAAGCATAAGAACACCTCAAGCAGACTTGGAAAATATCCACAATTAATTTTAATTTTTTGAAAATAGTGAAATTAACATACTATTAAAAAGAACTTGATTAGGGATGCGTTAATCTTATCTTGCCTAAGAGCATCAATGTTAGATGACTTTTTTTTTAACCTGAAAGACACAGGACTGCATCTATTTTGCAATGCAACGTTCTAACTCAGAAATTGATATTTTAAAAATAGTTCTGGGAGTCACAGGCAAGTCAAATTCCTGGAAAATATAAACTCCTAAGAAGTTTCTCACCTTTACAAAGAATCAACTAAGAGTGAAAGCTAACAGGACACCAAGGTGTAAAAGAGTTCTTGGAATGACAAGTGATAATGTACCTGACAAGCCGTTCACTAACTTCAAGGAACAGACACTCCAAGCATATAAATTAGCACAAATTTATATGCTTAAAGCTTAAAAATACTTTGCCATCAGATAATTTAAGATAAATCCAAAATGCTTTTTTTTTTGGAATATTAAGTGAATACTTATGTAAATCACTCTTTATGATACCATGAATGTAATAAAGATTCAATAAGACAGTCATTTTCCTCACAGTTCACACTGTAGAATTAGAAAGCAGACCAACCCCCTAAGAAAGACTGTAGCTATTTCCATGTAATAAATTTTACAACCTTGGCATTCTTTTCATGGCTTTTATATTCTCTATAGTTTTATCACTTTTAGCTATGTGATTTTCATTCAGTCTATGTTTTGGATCAGTATATGCCAGTGTCTGTCTGTCTCTCTCTCTGTGGATAGATAGATAGATAGATAGGTAATATATACATACATAGAAACATGAAGGTGTGCTCATGATAGATAGATACATAGATACATAGGGACATGCCGGTCTGCTCAAATAAGTTAATATATTCTTGTCATGTGACTCACTTAGAGTCTGAGTAGTTATTTCAAGTTTTAACTTCAGGCCTTGAAGGCCATGGTAGAATAATTATACTACTAGCTCTCTATAGTACACAATTATTAAAAGTATAACAATAATAATAACACACACAAGGCAATCAGCACCTGTCATCTCAGCTGTTTGGGGGCTGATGCAGGAGGATGACGGGATCTGAGGAGTTGGAAAACAGCTTGTACAACATGGCGAGACCATTTCTCAAAAAAGAACCTTGGCATTCTTTTCATGGCTTTTATTTTCTCTATAGTTTTATCACTTTTAGCTTTTTATCACTTTTTAAAATCATTAGAAATCCTGTATGTATGGAGGAGCGGCAGAATCAGTGAGAAAGCCGCCGATCCAAATTCAGTGACAGCTCAGTCTAAGGTTGGGGTGAAAGAGAATAACACAGGATGCCAGAGGATGCTGTCACCGCACCACATCCCCGGGCTGGCGGGTAACCTTAACAAATATACAAGAGCCATTGATTGTTGGGGGAGGGGGCCAGAGGAGAGACAATTTTTATGAGGCACCAAATTACCAAGCTAGACTAAAACTAGAGGAAAAATAGAAACATTGTGGGGCTATGATTGGGTTATAGCTTTCCTATGAAAGCTATAAATTAGTTTCATAGTAGGGCTGAGTACATTGGATACTTTTTCTTCCATTCTTGAGATACTTTGCTAAGAAGAATATGGGGAAAGGGGAGCAGGAGGGGAGGGGAAGGGAGAGGATGGGTGGAGGAAGGGTGATTGGTGGGATCACGCTTATGGTTTTCATATAAGGGTACATGTGAATCTTTCTAAATGCAGAATATAAATGTCTTAACACAAGAACTAAGAAAGTGACATGAAGGCTATGTTAACCAGTTTGATGAAAATATTTCAAATTGTATATAAAAACAGCACACTGTACCCCATGACAGTATTAATATCGATAGCTATGATTTAATTAAAAAAAAAGAAAAATAGAAACATTGAGCAAAAACTATGAAATCCTCTTCTATATTAACATAGAGCAATCAAATTCAAAGTTAATGTTCTAATGATTGTGACGATCACAAGAATCAGGCAGGATCAAATGGAATGTCTATATTTAGCTCTTTGAGTACTCTCCATACTGTCTTCAATAAAAGTTGTATTTAAAAAAAAACACCCGAGGGGATGGATACCCTAAACATCCAGACTTGACAACTCCACATTATATGCACATCGCAAATATTCACACGTACTACATGAATATGTAAAAATACAAAAAGCATAAATCCAGCTTAATTCCTGATTATATTGACAAAAACCTCCCGGCTAGTGTCCTCACAAAGGAACCAGTACATACATTTCGAAGCATAAACACGATTTATATAAATCTGCCTTAATCTCTCTGTGATACACAGCTTTTTTCCAAAAAAATCACAAAGAAAGCAAGAAATAACAGCACAGGTACAAAATTAATGAAGAAATCAATAAAAGCAGACTCTGATACGACCAAGATTTTGGCACTCTCAGATGTGAGATTTAAAATTCAATGACTAAAACATCAAAGTAATAGTGAAAATGATGGCAAATATTCGATAATGGAGAAGAAATATCCGCAAAATAATGGAAACTCTAAGTAAGAATCAAAGTTACATGCTAGAAAATTTTAATGTGTAATGGTAGCAGAAATGAAGAGATGAAGATTGTCTTCAATGGGTGAATCAAGATTTGACCCTCAACTTTGTGAACATGAACTTGAAGATAAATAAGTAATATGCGAATAGAGCACAAAAAGAAAAGAGTGTGAAAATAAAGTACAAGGAAGAGAGCAGAAAAGAATTTCAGGAAAGTATTGAGAAGTCCAATATAACTGAGATTGAAATCTTAAATTGAGATGAGAGACTTAGCAGAAAGGAGAAAATATTTGAAGAGATATTGGTAAAGAATTTTCCAGAAAATAATGAAAGGTATTAGGCAACAGATCTGAGAAGCTTAGAGGACATAATTAATAGTCAACTATAAACAAACAAAGAAATAACAACAACACACAAATATATTATATTGAACCTGCTGAAGTTCAGTGATAAAGAGAAAATCTTGAATAACAGAAAAAAAAGCAATATATAAAGAGAAATATGGACAAACGTTGAAGTAGGTTTTGTGTCAGTTGATGTAAGCAAAAAGAAAATGGAATAACATCATCCAAGTGCTGGAAAAAAGGACAAATTGAAATTCCATTCAGAGAAAAGTTATATTACAAAAATAAATTGGCTATTTCTCTGATAAACAAAAGTCGAAAGAAGTTATTTTCAGAAGAAATTCTCTAAATGAAGTTCTTCAGGAAGAACACTGGATACCAGAAACTAGATCTACACAAAGAAATGAAGAACACTGAAATGTTATAATCCATATAAATATAATAATATAAATCAGATAAAATTTATTTCTATTTTAATTGTTCTCAAGATAGTCATGTTTCTAAAGCAACAATAGAGGTTAATTATGTATTGATATTGTGTAAAAAAAATCTTTACAAAATTAACACAAAGTATAGGATGGGAGAATAAGGAGCATGCCAATGGTTGGTTTTTATGCCAGGCATAAAAGCATATGGTATTATTTGAACATAGACTTTGATTAATTAATGATGATTTCTTAATCTCTACAGTGGCAACTGGCATGTCTTTTAAAAGACAAATAAAAATGAAGAAGTAGAGAGTAAGACAGGAAAGTTTCTATGGGTCATTTTCCCAGAACTGAAGTGTGTTTGTGTGATGTTAAGAAGACAGATATATTCAATAAGGTATGGAGAGTCTGTGCACATGCATGGGTGTGTGTGTGTGTGTGTGTGCGTGTGTGTAACTTATGGGATTAAAACAAAAAGAGAAGAAAAGAAAAAAAAAAGGACAGAGAAAGAGCACACAGAAAAAATTGAAACAGATTCACTTTTTATAGAACAATTATAGGCAAGAAAAGAACACCAAGAAATGAAATATTCCTATTTTTTTTATTTATTGAATGGTAACTATGTAGATTAATGCACTTCTGGGGTACAGTGTGATGTTTTCACACACAATCCAAAACACTTCCATCAAACTGGTTAACATAGCCTTCATGTCATTTTCTTAGTTATTGTGTTAGAATGTTCATATTCTACTCATAGAAAGATTCACTTGTGCCCTTGTAGGATAAACCACAGAAGTGAACCCTTGAGTGCTTCTCCCTCCACCCATCCCCCCCCCGTCCCCATATCCTTAGGTTGTTATTAGGTTATAGCTTTCATATAAAAGGTTTAAATTAATTTCATAATAGGGGTGTGTACATAATATTCTTATTTTTGATGGGAATGTTTTATACAAGTGATTTTCCATTGGAACTATCAGTAGGTTTACATATATATGTAAATTATATTTTTACACCATATATATATACACATATAGTAGAAATCCTATATCAGTGTTCTAAATGAGGATAAGAAGTGGAACACTTGGAACTAAAACAATTTTTCTAGGTAATGGTGATGTAATTCAGAGCAGCTATGTGAATAGCTGCTAGTGTAAAGGACATATAGACAAATCAAATGTGCCCTTAGATATCACTCTGATTTATACCTCACCCACTCAGGTCATCATACGTCTTAATTAATAATTAACATTTCTTGAAAATGTTAATTTTTTCTTTTATCTTTTTATTTGAAAATGAATCTCTCTAATCTCTGGCTAGGACCCATGCTAATCTGTAAAGAAATGAAGCCATCAGTATTTCACAAGCTTAGTCTAGTTTATATAATAGGACTTCTGTAAATTTTTCTGTTCTATTTCTATCACTTACCCATTCTACCCCGAATTTGATAGAATAGGATCAAGGGAAGAAAGAAGTATAAGAAAATATGAGAGAAAGAGCCTTACTTTAGGATATTAACCCACAAATAATAGGAATTTAAAACAATGTAAGAATGCCAAAACATAGCAAGAGTAAAAGTAAAAGGAATATTGTATCTGGAATATTATACTTTAATAAATATCATTATATGTTGATTTGTGCACTTTAAAAGGGTGTTTTTGAAAACAAAGTAAAAGCAGTAAAAGGAACAAATGTTTTCTAATCCAAATAAAGATCTGCAGAAATGAAAAATGTCACATCTAACCAAATTAATAAAATGAGATTCATAAGCATGTTGCACATACATACATAGAGGAAATACTCCAACAACAGTAGACTGAGAGAATCCAATAACCATTCAAGGGGATGAAAGCAGGTTATTAATAGATAAATCAGCTGGCTCATTCCCTGTACCTCAGGCAGCTAAGGCTTCAGCTACATACCCCAGAGCTGGTGGGTTGGAATCCAGCCCAGGCCTGCCAAACAACAATAACAACTACAACCAAAAAATAGCCAGGCATTGTGCCGGGCACCTGTAGTCCCAGCTACTTGGGAGGCTGAGGCAAGAGAATCGCTTAAGCCCAGAAGTTGGAGGTTGCTGTGAGCTGTAATGCCATGGCACCCAGGGTGACAGCTTGAGGCTCTGTCTCAAAATAAATAAATAAATAAATAAAATAAAATAAAACATAAAAAATAAATAAATCAACTAACAAACAAAATATGCTATAGTTTTAAATGTTCCTCTTTAGTAGACTTTTTTTTTTTTTTTTTTTTTGAGATAGAGCCTCAAGCTGTCCCCCTGAGTAAAGTGCCATGGCATTACAGCTCACAGCAACCTCCAACTCCTAGGGCAAGCGAGTCTCCTGCCTCCACCTCCCAAGTAGCTGGGACCACGGGCTTCTGCCACAACACCTGGCTATTTTTTTTTTTTTTTGTAGCCATCATTGTTGTTTGGTGGGCCGGGCTGGATTTGAACCCGCCACCTTAGGTGTATGTGGCTGGCACCTTAGCCACTTGAGCCACAGGTGCCGAGCCAGTAGACTTTAAAAGACTACTAAGTAACACCTACCTAAACTAAATAATAAGGTATATCATCTAAGAACTCTGCCTTCAGTAAAATTATCATTAGTGCATATAGGGAATTAAAATATTTCTTCATAGAAAAGATTTAAAATAAGTGATTATTTGAGTACCCTTTGGAATTTAAATACTAGAAAATAGTAACAAAGCTGTGAAACAATCAAAATCACGATATCGTCTATGAAGAATGTATAGTAATGTCAAAGAAGAAAAATTCAAAATAAGTTAGGTTGGTTCATAACTTTATATCAATATTTCATAGAGTTGTGGACATAAGCTTCAAGTTTTGTTTTAATGACAAAGTAAAAATTGTGATAACATTTAAATTCTATATTATATATTTAAAAATTGAAACATGAGTTATGAGCATATCTTAAAAAACACATATCAAAATAAAAAATGTTTTCTTTTTACTTTCATGATTTTATAAATGGTTAAGAATATTTCTAAAGTGAGCTTAATGAGGCTATCAGTAGACTTGTATATGTGGAATTCAAAGAAGATCACTAAGTTCAGACAGAAACATCACATGTAAGTGGAAAGTAATATTTTTTAAAAAGTGAAAGTAAACATAACTAAGAAAATAAAACTTAAAGAAAGAAAGTGCTATGTTAGAGATAGTAAAAATATTTCTACTTCACTCTCCCCTCTGACAATCAAAATAATAAATAGAAGTGTGTGTATACATGTGTACTCACATGTATACATGTACTTACATGTATACATGTGAGTACTCTCTTACAGAGAGTAAGAAGGAGACATTCAGAAAGACACGAACAGAGAGAGACAGAGAGGGAGAGATGGAGAGAAAGAGATTCATCTTTCTTACAAAATTAGTGTAGAATAAATTCCAACAGTAGTTTATGAAGAATACAATAAATTACACTTTCACCAAATGTAAAAAGGATGCCATGAGCAAGGACATAGCCATGTCCATTCATCTAGATCTATATATCTATCCTCTATCAATGCATTGGTCAAAAATATTCAGGAATGCAAAGGAAGATCAGATCTAAGGAGGTAAAATCTATACTTGGAACAGCCAAAGGTACAAAGGCAAGAAAGGTCAAGGAAAGACCAAGGCATATTCTTGGGAACTTTACAGCACAGACGGGTAAGGAGTTCTGGGTTAGATAGGGAACCACGGAGATTGGCTACTTTACAATGACATGAGATTTCTGTTAGTTTGATGGCAGGCAGTTGAAGGGTCCAAACTCAGGAGATCAATCATGATAGGAGGATGGGAAGAAGTGGGGAGAAGAGTGAGAAAGAAGGAAAAAATTAGAAAACCTGAAATACATAGAGTGCTACCGCCTTCTTTCTCACTCCTTAGCAAGATAGTATTACAAAAGTCTTCATTACAAAAGTTTGCCAAACATATTGTTGGTTTCACCATGTTTTTATTTTCTTATGACCTCTATGTTGTTGTAATTTCTATTTCCTTACTGTTTCCCTGTATTTTTATTTCTCTCTTTTTCTCTCAGTTTTTATATGATTCTTTTTTAGCTTGCATTGTTGAAAAGTTTGTTGACTTTTTTCCCATCCTATTTTCTAATACAATGTTTTAGAATATACATTTCCTTCTGAAATAGGATTTGGCTGCAACCACAAATTCTTCTTACACTGAATCATTTATATTTTTGCTCTTATCATTCATTTTTTAATATTGTATAGTTGCATTTTGATTTTTACATGTACTCTATTCACTAGGCCGGTGATTTTCAACTGATGAGCCAAGGCACACTGGTGTACTGTGAAAAATCTTCAAGATCAGTAATTAAATTATTTTTGAAAGAAATTCAAAGCATAGTAAGTATGTTCTTTTTTTAACTCTTTTTTTTTGATCAATGTAATTTAAATATGATACAGAAGTTTAACTATAGTTTCAAGTGTGCTGTGAGTTTACAAAAAAGGTTGAAAAATACTATACTAACCTATAATCATTGTTCTAAGAGTCAAAAAATGAATACATCAGGTTTCTGAATGAAAGAGATATAAAAGGAAGAATGACAAGATACAGAATTATTACAATACACTATTTATTATATTATTTTTATTTTTACATATACATGTGATTATTAGGTTTCCACCTTTTGCCTTCAAATTAAAAGGGCAGAATTAAAAAGGCTTAAAATTTACCAACAATAACAATGTTTAAGATAAGGACTGTAAACTAAAACCTCGTAAAGAATGAATGAAGATAAATACATTCAGAAAAGAAATCAGATGATTGCTACAACAGAGTATTAAGTAATAATAATAAAGTAATGCAAAGAAAGTAACACTCACTTTGTCAAATAAGAGTCTGACTATTAAAGAATGCTTTGACTCTGAGGTTCGGTATAGAGTCATCAATTAACTTCTTATTTTTTTCCAAAGTCTCAAAAAAATAGACAACTAATACTTATAAATAAAAAGAAAAGATAACTTCAAAAAACAATACACTATTAATAACATAGTGCCAATAAATTTGAAAGCCCACTTGGTATTTATAATTTTAAAAGAAATATAAATTGTAAAGTTTGATCCAAAAATAAGAAACCATGTAGAGACCAAAAATAATGAAAGAAATTCATCAAGGTGTCTTCACTATAAAAACAACCTTTTTTAGGTTTTTGTATAGGTAAGTTTGAGCAAATATTCCATGAATCATATAAAAAGTATCTTATAAAACATGTTCCAGTTTAGAGAAAAAAAAAATGAAAGACTAATTAATTCATTTTATGACCCTGCTATAATTCTGTCATCAGAACCAGACAAGGGCACTATGGCAAAAAAGAAAATTAGAGTACTTAGGAATAAAGACACCAAACTCTTGATACTTTGTAATTAAATCAACTCCATCTATGATTTAAAAAATAAAATATATAGAACAAATGTAAACTATTTTCATCGTAAAAGCTCTTAGTGTACAGTAATAGGATTATATGATATCGTCTTTATTTTGATAAATGATTTCTACCACAAACCAAAGTCAAACATTTTACATAATTAAGGTATTACCAAGTTTTACTAATGTTATGCTCAAAATAAGAATGTTCAATAGAGGAAAGAATCTGGCGTGGTGCCTGTGCTCAGTGGTTAGGGCACTGGCCATATACACTGGGACAAGTGGGTTCAAACCTAGCCTGGGCCTGTTAAACAACAGTGACAACTACAACCAGAAAAAAAAAAATAGCCAGCTGTTGTGGCAGGAGGCTTTAGTCCTAGCTACTTGGGAGGCTGAGGCAAGAGAATCACTTAGGCTCAAGAGTTAAGGTTGCTGTGAGCTGTGATGCCACAGTACTTTACAGAGGGTGACACAGTGGAAAAAAAGAATTTTCTAATTATCAATATGCTTCTTGAATAGGTCAATAATAAGTGAATACTTGATAGAAAATCTGGACAAAATAACCACAAAAGAGTGATGGACCATTTAAATTAGACAAGAAATAGTAATATTAAACAGGTATTGGCCAGAGTCAACCAGATTCAAGGTCATCCTATTTCTGAAAGGCTATTACAGTTTCCAACTGAAGAATCTAAACATCACAGTAGACACCAAGTTGTTATAAGTGAAAGGAGATTATACAATGAAAGGAGATTAGATCATTGTAAGATGAGAACATTCTATTTCTGATTAATATGATGGTTAGGTATGAAGAGATGACTGGTAAGGGAAATGAGGACTAGAAACAGGCATCTTGGAATAAAAAATTCCTTATTTACAAATACGGGGCCTGGAACATGAAATCTAAGCCTGTATGTGAAAGGGACAGGGGGATCTCAAATGCTGAAGTAGAAATGTGGAACTTTCAAAGCTTGGTAAGTAGAGTGGTATGGAGAATGCAAGACTAAAATGGACAACTAAATGAGAAGGCCAGGAAGATTTAATTTAATTTGAAGTGAACCTAAGAAGAGAGGAAGCCTATTTTAATCAAGGCAAAAGCCTAAGATTTTTTCCAGAGATCTGAGTCCTCCAAAAACACTGAAAGTCCCATCTGAGGGGATGTGTGTTTTTTCATTCTGAAATAGGACATAATGTTTTATAAATATGAAACTGATGACTTAATATCCTGATTTTAGAGTCTACGTCCTCGTTGTTTCCTAACTCCAGTCCTTGGAAATAAGCAATTCTACTACCAGATCTAAGAAGCCATCTATCACCTTTGTGATTTGAAGCTGACTTTCTTGGACCATTTAGGAGGCCAAAAACTTATAAAATTGAGATGCTGCAGTGATTTTTTTTTTCAAAATATCTCCTTTAATATATAAGCCACAGGCTTAAGAGATTACATTAGAAGCTGAAAAGTTTCTTAAGAGCCAGACACTAACTATTTCAGGCTTTTCAGGCCTTCTAGTTTCTGATAAAGATGCGCTTCTCCAGACTGAAAGCAGCAATAAAAAACACAAAACAAATTAGTATCGATGTGCTAATAAAACTTCATTTACAAAAATAATGCCGTGCTTTAGCCCATGCATTTGCTGAGAACATCTGACTTTTCTATTTTTGGTTGATTTTTTTCCTGTGTTTTTCCCTTCAAGACACTGTTATCTTCCGACATTCTCAGAATTGTCTGAAATTATATTGTCTGAAATATTACACAGAAAGCCTTTAACAAAATTAGTCCATGATTCTCTCTTAGGCTGATACTCTGTGTCTCTACATGCTACCTAATCCTTGGGCAAATACAATTTTCTCAAACATTTATTGATCATTTCACCTTAAAGTATGGAAAGGACCCGAGGCAGCAGTGTGCTGTTTCTTTTCTTTTAGCTCCTGTTATGAACCTTTTTAACTCTGCATAGCAGAGAACTTGTAAAGAGAAATAGTCCCAGCCTTCAGTGGCGCTGACTCTTATCTACCACTTGATAAAACTTCAAAGAGATAAAATGGTTAATCCAAGAGGTAGAATCAATAAATGATTTTAAAGTGGAGTGCAGTGAAAGCTAAGGACGATCAAAGGAAAGAATATCTATGTTTTGTTCCTGAGTCGAGGAGAGGGCAGGCATCTGTGGTAGTAAAATTGTTTCTGCCATTAAGACAAACAGGATGTTTACTGAAATTGTTGGAGTGAGGGGAAAGACTACAGGATAATGAATTGCACAATCTTCCAGGAAGTCAGGGAAAACAATAGACATAAAAAAGTAAAGTAAAACCAAAGTAAACAAAATATTATTTTAAATAAAAAAAAATCTAGAAAGTATGGATCTTGAAATCTTAAAAAAAAGAAAAGAAGGTGATAGGGAAAAAATTAAGGTGGAAGAGAAAAAGCAGAAGGGAAAATAGTGTCTTAGATTTGGAGAAGTGAGGGTAGCTATAACAACTTTGTCTTTTTTAAAGTGTGATTATGTATTGTGTTCAAACTGAGGGGGAGGAACTATATATAAGTGAATAGTCACATAAGAGGAATCACAAATGTCAAATATGACTGATAGTCATAAGTGTCATTTTTTTTTTTTTTTTTTTTTTAGAGACAGAATCTTACTTTGTCACCCTCAGTAGAGTGCTGTGGTTTGCAGCCCACAGAAACCTCCAGCTCTTGGGCTTAGGTGATTCTTTTGCGTCAGCCTTCTGAGTGGTCGTAGGTGTCATTTTTAAATTAATACCTATTATTGTTAGTATGTAGTAGCATCAAATTTGTGATTTTAATTTGCATTTCACTGACAAGTAATGATTTTAGCATTTTTCTTATGTTTACGAATCATTCCTATATATTTATAAACTGCCTATTCAATTCTTTTCTCCATATTTTAATTTGTTTCTGTCTTTTAAAAAAAATTTTATAGTGGGAGAAAAACATACAAATCCTTTCTTAGCACACACACATAGAAGAGAGATTTTCTTTTTGAATAAAATATTGATTTATTTTGTTAATACTCTATTATAGACAACTTGAATGTTTAATGTGGATAATGTCTAGTTTATCAATTTTTCTTTCATGATGTGTCCTTAAAAAAGACAAAATCCTTTCTGAGAATTATGTTCTGCTAAAGTCAGGCACACCTGTCATCCTAGCACTCTGATAGGCTGGGGCAGACTGATCCCTTGAGCTCAGAGTCCAGACCAGCTTTAGCGAGAGTGAGACCCTGTCTCTTCTCAAGCTGGAAGTATTAACAGGCGTTGTGGCTGGTGCCTGTAGACCCAGCTACTAGGGAGGCTGAAGCAGGAGGATCGCTTCAACCCAAGAGTTTGAGGTTGCTGTGAGCTAGACTGACACCACAGGCGCTAACCTAAGGCAACAGGTTAGCCTGTTTACTCAGAAAGTAAAATAAGAGGATGGGATTAGATGGCATAAAGTCTCACAGCAAGGTCTCCCAGACACGGGTCCCTGAACTTCCTGCTTCGGAAGCACAACAGCCGTCTTTGTGGAAGGAGAAGAGCTTCCCCAACGATGATCCATCTAAGCCTGCCCAACAGCCCAACAGCCTTCCTGGGATACAAGGCTGGCATGACCCACATCATCCAGAAAGTAGACAGGCCAGGAGCCCATGGCCTATCTTCCCGAGGCCTGCAGACCTTCAAGACCATCTTTGCTGAGCGTATTAGCAATGAGTGCAAAGGTGCTTCTTATAAGAACTGGCATAAATCTAAGAAGGCCTTCACCAAGTACTGCAAGAAACGGCAGGATGAGGATGGCAAGAATCAGAGGGAGAAGGATCCCTGCAGCATTGAGAAGTCACATCATTGCCCACATCCACACGCGCCTGCTTCCTCTGCCCCAGAAGAGCCACCTGAAGGCAGAGATCCAGGGAATCAAGGCTCCGTGGCTGAGAAACTGGCCTGGGCCTGGAAAAGGCTGGAGCAGCAGGTCCCTGTGAATCAAGGGTTTGGTAGGACAAGATGATCTATGCTTTATCTGAAAGTGTTTGTGGAAGTGGAAGTACTTAACGTCTCAGAAAAGTGGAGTGTACATTGTAAGTATTTTTGACTTTGCCTACACACACATTCTGCTCTTTGTTTAATAAGCATAATTTTTTCAGTTTAATAGAAACAAAAATAAAAATATATGAAAATCAGTAGCTTCAACAAAAATGAATACAAACAACAAGTCCACCACTATTTCGTGTACTTCAGTGGACATTGTCCATGTCTAATTCAAGAGGTATTGTTATGTGTGTATTGAATATTTCAAAATTTGTACAACTTAAAATTACTTAAGAAAATTTAATAGAAAATTATACAATATGAAATAAGGTAAATGTTATGAGTGAAAACTATTTATAAATACATAAATTTAAAGTGTTTTAAAAAGTAGATAATGGTCTCAAAGAGGCCCAGATAGGCTTTCTTTAATAGAAGTCTATCGCTGTTCAATTTAAATGAAAAATATCAACAAGCTCACTTAACTGTTTTCAGCATTTTATACCCCAGCTCTGTATCAAGAAATTTATGTCATCTGTCAGCTTTCCTTTTGTAGATACAAGCTGAGGTGATTTACTGATACACAGAAATTGTTTATGAAAATACCTTACAGGTGCCATGGGTAGTTATGGACTTTATCATTGGTAGAATCAAATATATAACAAACGTTTTCCTATCTGCCACTGATTAAGAATATAAACACAGGGAACAGAAATGTCATAGTATTATTTCGCACAGCATAGGAAATTTTGGAAAAGGGTATTAAAAATAGAGCTTTGAATATTTAGAGATAGAGTAGCAAATGTGCACATGTATGAAAATGGATTAGACTATTGAAAGGTTGGCATTAGAAATAAGAGGTCAAATTCTTACTTGGATCATGCATAGAGTATATAAAAAGTCTCAATTGCCTGTTAATATAGAGTATTGACATACTACAGCTCAGCAGTGTATACTATTTGAAGTATTGATTTTGTTTCATGTGACTTTTGGGTTTCAGATAGTTTTTGAAATGATTTCCAGTACTAAATTTATTCATAAAAAATGTATTTTTCTTTCCTTGGGTAGCAAGCTTAAAATAATGTTTCTACATCACCAATAAAAAATCATTGTCTTATTTATAGTGGGTCAATTATCCATTCTCTATGCTCATTTAAAGCACTTCTTTAAATTATAAGGATCTCAGTTTCACTTTTCAAATACCATATATGTATATATGCAATTTATATTTAAATGAGAGTGTTTTAATTACAAATGGGAAGAAAAATTAATTGATGTAGGGAGGAAATAAATGACATAGCAAATGACAAAATTTGCTGTTAGCTAAACATCATAAACTAATTTCCTGTTTCTTTTTTTTGAGGCAAAACCTCACTTTTGTCACTCTTGACTGTGTGGCATCATAGCTCACAGCAACCTCAAACTCTTGAATTCAAGCAATTCTCTTGCCTCAGCCTCCTAAGTAGCTGGGACTATAGGCACCTGCTACAACACCCAGCTGTAATTTTAGAGAGTGGGCCTTGCTCCAGCTCAGGCTGGTCTTGAACTCCTGAGCTCAGGCAACCCACCTGTCTCTGCCTCCCACAGTGCTGGGATTACAAGTGTAAGCCACCACACCCAGCCCTATAAAATAATTTCCTAATCCAACATTTGTGTTCCCTTGCATTGACATATACACAGAGGAATATTCATTTTGAGCACACTAAGAAGAAAAATGTTCTATTTGTTATAATAAGGACAAAAATTATATTAAATTCAGTTGAAGGGGTGAAGAAACATAATCACCAAATTTTACTTTTAATTTAAAAATGTTCTTACTAAAGAAAAACCATACTCATTGTTGCATGACTTTTAAAGTCTAGAAAGTTAGGATCCTAACCTATTGCTAGTTTCTCAGTTTAATTCACAGATTTGAAAAATCCATATTTCTTCTCTGCTTTGATTTTTCTGATTGCTAACTTTCACTTTTTAATTAAATGTTTCTCATAGCACATTCAATGTGCCAAATTTCTTGAGAGTATTGGAAATAGGTAAATGCTGTTAAAAGGATTACATTGGTTAAGAACAGTGGTCCTCAACCTTCCTAATGCCGTGACCTTCCTAATGCCATGACACTTTAATGCAGTTCCTAATGTTGTGGTGACCCCCAATCGTAAAATTATTTTTGTTGCTACTACATAACTGTAATTTTGCTACTGTTATGAACCATAATGTAAATATCTGATATGCAGGATGGTCTTAGGTGACCGCTGTGAAAGGGTCATTCGACCCCTAAAGGGGTCATGACCCACAGGTTGAGAACTGCTGGTTTAGAAAATCTTCTTTGGAGCAAATTTTATGCAGACCTATGAAAGTAGTGGAAATAAGACTGAACTTTAGATAAGCCTCATTTTTCCTCACTGAAAATTATATTTTGAAAAATGGAGCATTTTTAATCTGTTCATGGAACTTGTTATTACTTTTATGGTCATTCAAATTTCATAGGCAATATTCATTTAATTTCTCCTTTTTCTTTATTTATTTTTAATGAAAAGTTCTGCTGGCAATGGAAATTTGTGACTAGTTCTCCAAAGGTAAATCTAAGAGGCAAAAAGTAATAGAATTGATAAAGGAAAAGCCCCAAATGTCCTCAATTTTTCAATTGTAAACTATTAATAAAGGTTGGACTAAAAGCACTGGTGACAGAAAATCCTTGCTAGTAACTATATACTTCAAAACCCAGAGATTTTTATTGTTATTGTTCTTAAATATTGGCAAGGTTACATTCTAATTATATCTCCCAAATTTAAGCGCTGCCATCCTTTTGGTTGTTCTATTAGATCTAAGTGCTACTAGGTACATATTCTATGGCATGTTCTTCCAACTAACGCCTCATGAAACCCATTTAATCATGGTAATTAATATCAGAATTTTTAATTCATTCACCTAAATCTCTAATTTTAGTACTAGTTATTTTTAAAGCAATAATAGTTTAACATTTATGTTTTCTCACAATAAGGTAAAATATTAGGCTTATATATATGTACCTGTATCTAGAAAGGTTTAGAACTGTAGAGAAATTATTCTAATATGTGCTGTTATTAGAAATGTGTTACATCACACTTGGGTTTAGGTTCAGAACTCTGAACAGATCCCAATATAGAAGAGGGTGTCTGATACACATGAAAGCAAAATGAGAAATAGTATCATTTGTAGGTTTCTAAGGGTAGAGAAAAAGGATAAAGAAAGAAGGAAGAAAAGATGTTACCATTTTGAATTTTTTTATTAAATTTAATAATTAAATTTGAAATAGTGTTTTTATTTATGATGACAGAGTTCTATGCGTAACCTCTTCTTGCTAATCTAACCTAAATTCAATTTATCTCCATCACCCCTCTTCTATCCCTACAAGAAAATAAATATCCTCATTACTCTAACTCATTATTCATGAATTTATTATCATTATGCATTGTTTAGTTTGATAATACATAAGTAAGGCAATTTATTAATGTTTGAGAACTGCCCAAAAGAAAGCAATGAGTAAGGCGTCGAACCTATTTGGATAAACAGAAGGATAAAGTGAAGGAATAACTGTGAAGACATACCTGAAGGTCTAGGGTTCCCAAAAGGTAACAGAGTTTTAAATTGAAGTTTGTAAATTGGTAAAGGCAGTCTGGAAAACAAAAAAAGGTTTCTTAAAAACACTTGAAAGTATGATCATGAAAAATGAAAAATGTGACCATATGATCTGGCAATTTATTAGGTATAAAGCGAAAGGAAGTAAAATCAAAATACTGAGGAGTTACCTGTAGTCTCATTTTTATTGCAGCACTAGTCACAACCGCCAAGGTATAGAATCAGAATAAATGTCCATCTACAAGTGAAAAGACATGAAAACGGAGTATGTATATGCACAGTGAGAAACTGTTCAGCCATAAATCAGAATGAAATCCTGTCTTCTGTGACAAAATGGATAAACATGGAGGACTTTATGCTAAGTGAAATAAGCCAGGCAAAGACAAACCCTGCCTGATCTCACTCATGTGAAATCTAAAATAGTTGATTTAGTAGAAGTAGAAAGTAAAATAATGGTTACCAGAGGCTGAAGGTTACCAGGGATACGTTATTCCAGTGTATAGGGATAACGCCTTGAAGGAAACTACAGGGTACAGATGGATTAAATGTTTTTTTCTAAGGGGAGAGAAAGTGTCACTGATGAAGAGAGGTCAGGGCAGCCAGTGATGAGGAGGACTAACAAAAACACTGCAAAAGTTCATTGAATTGTGCGTAAGACTCTTCAGCTGACTACGAGAAGCATAGCAGACCAAGTAAACTTCAGTAGAGTGATAGGAAAATGTTAACTGAAAATCTTGGCCAACTTCTCATGGCTTTTGTAGCATGACAATGACACACCAGCTCACACGACACTGTCTGTGAGGGAGATTTTAGCCAGTAAGCAAATAACTGTATCAGAACACCCTCCCTACTCAACTGATCTAGCCTACAGTGACTTTTTTCTTTACCTGAAGATAGAGGAAATTTTGAAAGGAAGACATTTTGATGACATTCAGGACTTCAAGGGCAATGATACAGCTATGCTGGCCATTTCAGAAAAGAAGAGTTCCAAAATTGCTTTGAAGGCTGGACTAGGCGGTGGCTTCAGCTCGGAGCTTCCCAAGGGAAGTACTTCAAAGGTGACTGCATTGATATTCAGCATTGAGGTACGTAGTGCTTTTTCTAGGATGAACTTAATTTTCAGACCACATCTGGGACGTTAATGTTAGAAAAAGCTTGTTTTAATATATCGCCTGTAAGCATCTTGTCCTTGTATCTTTTCTAGAGACACAGAAAAAATGACTAACTTCAAGGACTTCTGGACAATTCTCTATCTTTGTGAAAAAATCAAATTAGAAGTTTCAGCTACTCTATTAGGTAGCATAGTATTTCCTTTACAGTTTGTTAATATCTTTGCAAATATGCAAAAATTAGTGAGAAAGTGCTTAGGGAAACCCCAAATCTGAGTATTTACTGGCTGTTCTGAGGTGTGTTATGCTTATTTATTTCCAAGAAATACTAGAGTAGGGCCTGTGTAACAATTATGATGTGGTCCTGAAAATCTGACCCTAAACTATATCTAATTAAATCTTGACCTAATGATTGTAGCATTGCAAGTCTATGATTGTGTTGACTTTTCACAAGGCAAGTTCTTTTTTTTTTAGTAATGATCCCCAAAAATACAGTTTTTCAATATAAGAAGTTATAAAAGGAAAGAGTAGTGGTAGTTGTAAGCCAGGATAAGGGGCTATTTTAGAAGATCAAACATTCGCATAAACATTTTCAAACAGAAATTTACTAAGAAAAGAAATAGATAGCTAAGTGTTATACTGACCTGGTAAAAGAGTTCATCAGACGAGCAAAACATATATTTAATTTGCAAAGCCACCATGGTCATTAGTTTGAACCAAATTGCCTTTTTCTGTCTTTTTTTTTTTTTTGCCAATATATTAACTTAAATGTTACCGTAGTAAATATGTAATTTACACTTCATATTATAAAGGTCCAATTTAATAATCTATACTAGGGAAACTTCAACTGTATTGGTCATTTTTCTAAAGAAGAAGAAAAAATATTTTCAAAGTAAGAATTTTGAATATGTGATTCCGCCCTTATGGGAAGGGAGAGTGGAGGGTCCCTAAGCTTTTGTGATGATTTTCAGGAAATCTTCTCTTATCTCCAAAAAATTATCCAACGTGAACTCATTGATATCTTAAGTTATAAATGAGATAGTCTTTTGGTTTTGACTCAGTGCTTTGACTTTCATATTCATTAAAATGCAAATATCCTAAGGATAGAGCTTATTGTTTTATGTATTCTTTTATACCTTCCTGTAAACAATGAATATACAATCAATATTTTTTAATTCACAATGTCAGATAATTCATTAGCAGAGAGCATGATTGACTTTTAGGGGAAAAAGAGAGAAATAAAGAATCAATTTCCAATAAGGCATGTCAAGCAGAAGGAAATAGTGAAACTGAGAAAGGAGCTCAGAAAGGCAAGTTTATTCCCTTCACAATCTGGCTGGTGATGCCGACTCCAGAGGAAACAGTGATAACAGGAAATAAGTTCTCTACTGTTACAGTACACTGGTCAAAATGAGTTTCCCAGATGGTTAATACTAGAAAATATTGTTAAAATTTTGGTTACTAAACATTTGGAATGAAATATGAAAAACTTGATTTCACTGGACAGGTATATGACTTTTATAACCACTGTCATACCCAGAGTACAGAGAAAGTTGGAAACAAAAAATCCATTGTATTCAGACTCTCCTCCTTAAATGGAATCATATGGTATATAATGTTTTTAGGATGACCTGTGTCATTTAGGATAATCCATTTGAGATTCATTTATGGCATCATATGTATCAATAATTTCTTTCTTTTTATTGACTAAGAGTATCTCATTGTGTGAAGTGAAAGAAAATATTTCATTATACTCATTAAAGATGATAAGTCAGACTTTCTTCAGGGAGAGATTCCCATCATATACCTAAGGACCATCGCAGTGGGATCCTATGGTGAGGGAGAGAAGCTGAGCTTGGCTCTGTATACAGCAAGAACAGGTGAGAATAAAGATGTGTAGCTAAGGAGTAGGGTGGGGTCAGTGGATGGAAAAATTATAATGCTAATTTAATTTCCTAACTAATGGGTACATATTAGGTATGCCTGGTACACTGTCATTTTTCATGAATATACACTCAATTTTACTCCTATCATTCATTGCTTTATATTGAAAGAATATGGACTTCTGAACGGCTAAAACAAATTCTTTAGACTCCCCTACCAATTGGATTGTAGTTAGTGTTGGCCAGTGGGAGGAATTCATAGGATTTATTTACTTGTATAGCTATATGTCTATTACTTTTTATTTTGAAGTAATTATATTTTCACAGAAATTTGTAAAAGTAACAGTGTACACATAATCATTCATTCTCAGTGTATCCTTTACCCAGTTGTCCCCAATTATAACACCTTATGTAATTCTGGTACTATATCAAATGTAGTTTGGCATTTTAAAATGTATACACTATAGCTCCATGTCATTTTATCACCTGTCCAGGTTTATGTAACCATCACTGTGATCAAAGTACAAAACCGTTTCATCACCACAAAGATCTCTCCTGGTTTATCTCTTTATCGTCACTCCTACATTTCCTCTTTGGCCATCACCACTCCTCCAAAGCACTAAAATACATTTTTGGTTTTTTTTTTTTTTTTTTTTAATATTTATCATCTATCACTGTGTCATTTAAAGAGCGTTATCTTAATGGAACTGTACAACATGTCATCTTTTGGTCAGTATAATGCCATTGATATCACCAATAGTACTTGAGAATAAGGATTCACTTCAGTGTTCTCGGAGATCCAGCAGCAGTAGAGCTGGGTGGCCGTCAGCATCCCTTGGCTTCAGGCCTTTCAGCAGCACTGAAGCCTGTGACAGACAGTAGCTGAAGGCCTCAGCACACTTCAGAGCTGCTGGCATTGTCAGTTTCCAGATAGGTCAATGGCTCATGACCTTTGGGCACTGGAAACGCCATCTTTCTTTCTTTGGTTTTTCCAGTCATCTGAGATGGTCAAAGCTTCTTGAAATTCAGTCTTTTAGTTCAATATCTTCCTTTTGTTCCTTACATCCTATAACCAGGGTTTAATATTTTCTGTATGAATTACCTAGCATGGCTTATGTTTTGTGGCTAGACCCCTACAGAGACACTACCAAACACCACGATGTTAAGGAACTAGCCATATAAAACATAAGTAAAAATACACTGAAGGTACCAACATTTTATTCACATTAATAATCAAAGATCTATGTTGACTGGGCATCTATTTAGGTGAAGTGTTTGGTATAACAGCTCCTTTCAGATCGCTAACACATGAGAGGCCATAAAAAGTGGGGTAAGAAGAGTAATGCCATGTCAGCTTTGAACATAGTCTTTTTAATTGTAGAAAAGCATTTTCTGTATGGATTTGCTCTGAGTCAACTATTCTGAAGTTAGTCTGTCTCATATGACAGCTTACTTAGGAATCCGATGGTCATCCCATTGTCAATATGGTTAAGTTTTCAATGTTTTATGATGGAATCTGAAATGGTCCTATGCCAGAGCCTCCCACTGTGAAATGCTGCCCTGTCAGATGCCAAGTCCAATTCAGTATTCGGTGAATTCCGAAAATACTTTTGGCATCATATTTTATGTTTGCTGAAAAGTCACTCTCAATAGAATCCTTTGATATTGCCAGTTGAAGTATTGCTCAGCTGGAGATTTTTGTCTCCTGTACAACTTAGAATGACAATGACATAAGCACTGAGTTTAATAATTGATTGCTTTTTTGAAAGAAGTTTTATATTTTTCTTTGACTTGCTACATTTTTTAAGTTTTCTCTATAAGGAAGGAAGTAGCATCAAAACTCCCCTAATATAATAAAAAAGAAACAAATAAACACATTTTAGCCTGTCTTAAATAACTTTTACTTTTCTAACTCTCTTTAATCAACTGCAGAGATTATTAGTTACAACTTCTCCATAGATTTTATTTCTTCCCATGTATTTTGATAACTCTAGTCTAAATTGAATTCCACCTAACAATAAATTGTACTTCAGCAGCAATATTATCACTTATTTTGTGTTGTATTTTACTAATTTCACATTATTTTTGTTTCTGAAATTGGTTGATCCCTAGTAATATTGAATATTCTTATTCTTAAACACAAATATTATGAATATATCAGCATTTGAATGTATAAGCCCTGTGCTAATAAAATTTTCAACTAACTTGTATGTATGTCTTTGCTTAACATTTACAACTACTAATTTCGTAGTGAACTATGAAAGCATTCCCTCTTGAACTAGTGAATTATGCAGCATAGAGCTAACAAACCTCTTTGATCAAGGATTCCGTTTGGATCAGGTGCTGTCTCTGACTTTTTAGTTAGAGATTAAACTGGGTAATATTTATCCAACAAACATGACTCACTGTTAATTCTCCAGAGGAAACAAAGCCCTCCATGTGACCAAAAAAGGCCTCTACTCTCATATAACTTTGATTCAGGAAGTATATAAAATATTAAATAAGAACGTAATATTTGCCTCTAAATAGCTCTTCAGTAAAAAAATAAAATTCTGCATGATAATGTTAAAGAGTGTAAGTCACAAAAATGTTATGATTTGAAGAAGAATGGTTTTAAATAAGTTAAAAGGTAAATCTTTAGAGTACAAAATATTTCAGTGGCTACCTAAATACTTCTGAGTACAAAGTCACCACCATGAAGCAGTGGTTCTCAACCTTCCTAATGCCGCGACCCTTTAATACAGTTCCTCATGTTGTGGCGACCCCCAACCATAAAATTATTTTCGTTGCTACTTCATAACTATAATTTTGCTACCGTCCTGAATTGTAATGTAAATATCTGATATGCTGGATGTGTTTTTCAATGGTCCAAAGGGGTCGTGACTCACAGCTTGAGAACTGCTAGAGGGGGAATAAGCTTGAATTCTTGAAAAAAAGTAATAGACATTGTATTTTTTGTTGTTTTTGTTGTGCAGTGTTTTTGTTTGTTTTCTTTCTAAGTTAGAGTGGGTAGTTAGGATTTTATATGAAGAGTAACAGAAAGCAATTTTTTTGGTTTTGTATAAGAAGGCATTCTTACTGTATTTGAATTTATGGTATAAAAAGAATGGGAGCTAGCAAAATAGCATTCTTCTGCTTTAGTCCATGGAATAATTAGTGATTGTTTGGAATGGTATCAATGGATATAAAGAAAAAAAGGTTTACTTGCAATGTGTCTGCTGGTCAAATTAAATATATTTGCTGATACTTGAAAAAGTTAGGAATTTTGATGAAAACTTTAGGTAAGTCTAACGGAAAAGCTCCTCAATAACTTTAAGAAAAAAATGTCTTTACTACTTATAATCACTCAAATCACACACAATTCACTCCCCTCAACAATTATATGAAATAATTATTCTTATTCTACTCTATAGATGAATTTACTGAATCTCAGGAAGATTACGTCAACAGCTTAAGATCACAGAACTTTCTTTAAGGCAGTTAGTAATACAAAATAATGCTTCAACAGTCATGTTGTATAGTAGAAATATCACAAAATAATATTTGGACCAACTATTTTTTTATTGGACATTATTGAGAAGAAAAGTATTTTAGCACTGCTTTTAAGTAAGAGCAACTAAAATAAAAATTTTGCCTTATGGTACAAGTTATTAAACATGTCATTTATTGTTTTTAATTTTTTTTTGATACAGAGTCTCACTTTGTCACATCCGTTAGAGTGCGATAGTATCATAGCTCACAGCAACCTCAAACTCTTGGGCTCAAGCAATTCTCTTGCCTCAGCCTCCAAGTAGCTGCGACTTGGAGGCATGTGCCACAACACCCAGCTATTTTTAGCGACGGGGGTCTTGCTCTAGCTCAGGCTGGTCTCTAACTTGTGATCTCATGCAATCCACCCACCTCAGCCTCCCAGAGTGCTGGGATTACAGACATGAGCCACTGTACCCAGCTCTAAAAATATAACTAAAAACAAACAAGCAAACATTTTTTTCTTAGCCATTTGATAGAGATTTTTCACATAGAAAACTTTAAATTTTATTTTTTAATGACTTAACAAAATTATCCTTTATCACCACTTAATTTATGTTATGAAAATTCAGATGTTTAGAAGAGTATTGATTAAAAAATTAAACTTGGATGGGATTGTATTATTGTATTAATTTATTTTTGCATTTTTTTATTATTGGGGATTCATTGAGGGTACAAAGAACTAGGTTGCACTGATTAAATTTGTTAGGTAAAGTCCCTCTTATAATTCTGTCCTGTCCCCAAGAAGTGTATCACACCCTGTGACCCCCCATCCTCCTCCCTCCTTTCTGCTCCCTGCATCCCCCTTCCCCCACCCCCACCATATACTAGGTCATCAATTGTCCTCGTATCAGTATTGTGTACATAGGATTCTTGCTTCTCCATTCTTGTGATGTTTTACAAAGAAGAATGTGTTCCAATTCCATTCAGTTTAATACAAAATATGTATAATCTCCATCTTTTTAATGGTTGAATAGTACTCCATGGATACATATACCACAGTTTATTAATCCATTCCTTAGTTGGTGGGCATTTAGGCTGCTTCCACATTTTGGCAACTGTAAATTGAACAATGATAAACAGTCTACTGCAAGTTTCCTTATGATAAAAGGATTTTTTTTTTTCCTTCTGGGTAGATACTTAGCAATGGGATTGCAGGATCAAAAGGGAGGTCTAGTTTGAGTTCTTTGAGGATTCTCCATACTTTCTTCCAAAAAGGTTGTATTTGTTTGCAGTCCTACCAGCAATGTTAAACTGTTCCCTTCTCTCCACATCTGTGCCAGCATCAGCAGTTTTGAGATTTTGTGATGTGAGATATTCTCAATGGGGTTAGCTTATATCTCAGGGTGGTTTTGATCTGCATTTCTCTGATAATTAGAGACGATGAGCTTTTTTTTTTCATATGTTTGTTAGCCATTCATCTATCTTCTTTAGAGAAGGTTCTATTCATTTCTCTTGCCCAGTGATATAGGAATTGTTGGCTCTTTTAATGTTGATTAATTTGAGTTCTCTGTAGATCCTAGTTATCAAGCTTTAGTCTAATTCATAATATGCAAATATCCTTTCTCATTGTGTAGGTTGTCTATTTGCATTGGTGGTTGTCTCCTTAGTTGTACAGAAGCTTTTCAGTTTAATTAAGTCCCATTCATTTATTTTTGTTGTTGCAATTGCCACAGAAGTCATCTTCATAAAGTTTCTCCCCAGGCCAATACCTTCAAGTGTTTTCTCCACATTTTCTTTGAGGATTTTTAGTGTTTCATGCCTTGGATTTAGATCTTTTATTCATCTTGAGTCAATTTTTTTGTGAGTAGAGAAAGGTGCGGGTCCAGTTTCAGTCTTTTACATGTGGCTGTACAGTTTTCCCAGCACCATTTATTGAATAGGAATTCTTTCTCCCAGTGTATGTTCTTATTTGGTTTATCAAAGATTAGGTGGCTATTAAATGTTAGTTTCATCTCGTGGTTTTCTATTCATTCCAGATGCCTCTGTCCCTATTTTTGTACCAGTACCACGCTGTTTTGATCACTTGTAGTACATCCTGAAGTCTGATAGGTTGATGCTCAACTTTGTTTTTATTGCTAAGAATTTCCTTAGCTATACAGGCTTTTTTTGATTCCATACAAAATGAAGAATTATTTTTCCAAGCTTGAAAATATGATGTTGGTATTTTAATGGGGATGGCATTGGATCTGTATACTGTTTTTGGGAAAAATAGACATTTTAACAATGTTGATTCTTCCCAGACATGAGCATGGTATGTTCTTCCACTTGTTTATATCTTCTGCCATTTCTTAGGGTTTTGTAAACCCTGAAGAATATAGGCATAGGTGGCACATTTCTTAAACTGAGTGAAGCCATCTATGAAAAACCCCACAGCTAATATTTTACTGAATGGAGTAAAACTAAGTTTTTCCACATAGAACTGGAACCAGAGAAGGTTGTCCTCTATCACCCTATGATTCAACATAGTCCTGGGAGTTCTAGCCAATACAATCAGGCAAAAGAAGGAAGTAAAGGGCATCTAAATGGAGGCAGAAGAGGTCAAACTCTCGCTCTTTGCTGACTATATGATCGTATACTTAGAGAACCCCAAAGACTCAACTACAAGACTTCAGGAAGTGATCAAAAAATTCAGTAATGCCTCAGGATATAAAAATCAATTCCCACAAGTCGATAGCCTTTGTATACACCAATCACAGCCAGGATGAAAATCTAATTAAGAGCACAATCCCCTTCACAGTGGCCTCAAAGAAAATGAAATACCTAGGAATATACCTAACAAAAGAGGTGAAGGACCTCTAATTCATATATATTTTCTTTTTGTTATTGCACTGGCTAGGACTTCCAAAACCATATCAAGTAGAAATGATAATAATGGGCTTCCATATTTATTCCTAACATTAGAGAGATTTCACCATCTAGAATAATGTCTTCTGTAAGATTTTGTGGAGATATTTTATCAAATGTAGCCTAACATTTCTTCAATAAGGCAATTTTGTGGTGTAATATGCATTTAATTTATCAGTATATTTAATCTGCAAATGTTTTATTTGGACTTTGAATCTATCTATGTTCATACAGTAAAAGAAGTATTTTCATAATATCTCTAAATTTTCACCTCAAGGACATTCTGGCCTTAGAAAAGGAGTTAAAAGGTTGAAGTTCATTGAGTTTAATTTGGTGTTTTTCTCATAATATTTTGATATGGATTCCTACACAGTTGACTTCTGTCATTTTTAAATGTATACATTTAAGTCACTAAAATTCAATCTAACGTAACATTAGTTGTACCTATAATTTGGCTGCATCTTATATTTATTATTATTTATTTTATAATATTTCCTAGTATTATAAAATGTTATACAGATATTCCTATAATTTTCTTCCTTAAGCTATGAATTATTTAGAAATAAGCTTTTAAATTTCTGGACATATGGTTAAGTTATATTTACTTGTGGTTTTCTATCTCTCATTGTCCTGTGATTAGAATAATCCTGAAAGATTTAAATATTTGAACTATGTCAACATTAGCTTACTGGCATTAATATATGGTAACATTTTATTAATGTTCCATGTATGCATGAAAAAATGTACTGTCTGCAATTGTTAGAAGTAGTCTTCTATAGCTAAAGTTTACATCAATTTTCATGTCAATATGTGGAATCTTCTATATCTCTACTCATTTTTGGTCTGAATGCCCTATCAGCTACCTACTGTGAAAGGTATGTTAAGTCTCCCACTGTCTAATTGCAGATTTTAATATATTTTTTGTTCCATTAAATTGTATCTGTTTTCACATAATATTATATGCATATAAATTTTAAATTGTTGTATTTTCTTTTTCTTTTCCTTTTTCTTTTTTCTTCTTCTTCTTTTTTTTTTTTTTTTTTTTTTTTTTGAGACAGAGTCTCACTTTGTTGCCCTTGGTAGAGTGCTGTGGCATCATAGTTCACAACAACTTCACACTCTTGGACTCAAGTTAGTCTCTTGCCTCAGCCTCCCAAGTAGCTGGGACTACAGACACTTGCCACAAAGCCAGGCTATTTTTTTAGAGATAGAGGTCTTGCTCTAACTCAGGCTACTCTGGAATTCTTGAGCTCAGACAGTCCACTCACCTTAGCCTACCAGAGTGCTAGGATTACAGGTGTAAGCCACCAAATCTGGGCTTGTTGTATTTTCTTGATTAAACATTTTAAATGATGAATTTTTCCACTAATATCCTTTTTATTTAACTTCAATTCTGTTTGATATATTAATGCCACTCTATAAATTTCCTTTGGTTATAGTCTTTGTTCAGATGGCTAAGACAAAATACCTTAGACTTGGTTATTTAAAAGCAACATAATCTTATTTCTCGTAGTTCTAAGATGAAGATGCCAGCTGATTTGGTGTTTTTTTGAAGGCTAACCTTCTGCTTCTTAGAGGGTATGTTTTGTTGCAGAAGAGGAAAGCAAGTTCACTTGAGCCTCTTTTGTGAGGGCACTATTTACATTCATAAAGGTGAAACTTTCACATCTTAATCAATTACCAAAGGTCTACCTCTTAATATTATAACACTGGGTATTAGGTTCCACATATGAATTTTGAGGAAACACCAACTTTCAGACGATAGCAATTAGTGTTTATAAAGTCAGGAATTTACAGCTCAGCACTCTTAGCTCAGTGGTTAGGGCACAGCTACATATACTGGGGCTGGTGGGTTCGAACTCAGCCCCGAGCCTGCTAAAGGACAATGACAACTACAACTAAAAAATAGCCAGGCATTGTGATAGGCACCTGTGGTCCCAGCTACTTGGGAGGCTGAGGCAAGAGAATTGCTTAAGACCAAGAGTTTGAGGTTGCTGTGCACTATACTGAGGGTAACATAGTGAGACTCTGTCTCAAAAAAATAAATAAATAAATAAATAAAATAAAAAATAAAGTAAGGTTATTTTTGTATAAACTTATTTTATACAAATGAAGTATTTAAAGTATGTTTTTACTTTCAAATATCATTTATTTTATAGTAAATAATTATTTTATTTCTTAAATCACATTAACATTATTTACTTTTCTATAAATTTATACTCTTTCTCTTATTGAAAACAATAATAATAACATCTGATAAATTTTTAAATATTTAAAGTAATACATTTAGATCTACCAACACATTTCTTGTTTATGTGTCCTTTACTCCAGCATTTCCTCAACTCTCCAAACTTTGGCAACATCTTCACAGAAGACAACTTTTCCACAGACCAGGGATGCTAAAACTCTTTTGAAAGCTGATGTGTATATGACTTAATAAAGCGGGGGGGGGGGGGGAGAAAGAAAAAAGAAAGACTAGTGATAGAAAAATTTGAACTAGGAAAATAAAAATAACCTGAGATAGGTGATCATGCACCCACTGGTAGACAGAAGGCCCAGGCCCAGTCTCTTTCAAAATCTCTGCTAATATCAAAAATCTCACATCAGGGCGGCGCCTGTGGCTCAGTGAGTAGGACACCAGCCCCATGTACCAAGGGTGGCAGGTTCAAATCTGATCCCGGCTAAACTGCAAGGAAAAAAAAAAATAGCCGGGTATTGTGGTTGGCACCTGTAGTACCAGCTACTCGGGAGGCTGAGGCAAGAGAATCACCTATGCCCAAGAGCTGGAGATTGCTGTGAGCTGTGACTCCACAGAAGTCTACTGAGGGCCACATAGTGAGATTTTATCTCTTAAAAAAAAATCTTATATCAAAAACCTCAGCGTTCACTTATTGCCCCATAACTCCTGCTTGGCTGAATTCATTCACTTTATCTGCTGTCTTGAACATAGTTGTCATTCTTTCCTGCTGGGACAGACTGAGTTTCTTGGGCAGGTTAAACCTGTCACACAAGTAAAAAAAAATTTGCAATCTCTTCTGTGTCAATGAAAGGTGATGCCAGTGGTAATTGTTTTACTGAAAGGACAGTGCAGCTCTCCTAGCTCAAAACTCTGGCCAGTGATCTCCGTCTAGAAAGCCATCCCGCTTCTGTGTATAAGAGAAGACACGTGTGCTCTGCATCCATCTCCTCACACAGCTGCAGGAACAGATGTGAGTCAAGGGCATGTACTTTACTGGGGCTGACAATTTTAACAAAATTGCACATCCTGCAAAATATTGTTTAGTTCAGGTGACATTTTTTGCCTAGCCAGAATTTCTCTATGGATGACACAGTGTAGACTCAAATTCAGACGTGACCTCGATGACCCAAGTAATGAAACCAGAAAACTGTCCACTCCTGGCAGCTGCCCCAGTCATGCACATTCTAACAGAAGACGACAAGATTGGTTTTCTTGATATGTAATCATTTTCAAAGACTTGAATGTTCTGCAGATGCGGTTTTGGTTGGCACAAAAGTGCATATTACGTGTTCTCATGCACCTCCACCTGCAATACATCATAAAAAACAAGCAGTGTAGCCTCTTAGTCAGTATCAGTAGACTCATCCACCTAGATTGTGTACCACGATGACTCATTGATCCTCTCAAATAATTGTGCATCAATATCATCTACTATTTCCTCAGTTTGTCTAGTTATGGTGCTAGCTAAAAAAGAAATACGACAGCTTTTAACTTCAGCTTCTCATAAAAGTTCACAGCAGATGTCTGTATCAACAGCAGAATCAACTCTTCAATAGTAAAGAGCTTCTTAGCATTAGCAGCCCAGTGAGCCAGGATGGCAAGCTCAGTGCTGACACATTTGATGAAGCAGTGGCCTTCAATAATTGCTTCTATTCTTTGTGTGCATGGTTTATTTTAATTTTTTTGTACTCAAAAGTTCATCTTTAATGCAGAATGCTTGGTTCCACGTGAAAAAGCAATTTTGAAGGTTTCATGACTTCACTGCATAACCGGTCATAACCTGTTTTAAAAAATGGGTTTGGTGAATCACCTGTTGTAATGAACCTATAATTTAAGTAGGACTCTTAGTATTTTCCTTTGAATGAAGTTTTATTATTTTTTTGGCAATCTTAGAGTCTTCTGCTATCTTATTACTGAACCTTTTTTATTTTCATAGAATCTCTTCAGTGAGATTTATTTTTTTATTCTTTTCTTGCTAGGTTAGCTTGTGGGCTTACTGAAACTGTGACTGAGACAGGTATGCAGGCGAAAAAGGAGCATGGGTGGAGGTGGTAAGGATCATAATGGATGGGCTATGCACGGACTAAAATGAGAGTCAAATTCTGACTCAAAGCCTGCCACCAGATCCATCTTGTCATTTGCCACTCACTGATAGGGTTTTGATAGGAGTCTTTAACTGATTTATAATGGTCTCTGTGTAGTCAAATCTCTCTGCTATGTATTTGCAGACACTCCCCAGTGGCAGCACCACCACTTCAGCTCCATCTCAGATCATCAGGCAATAGATGCATAAGGAGAAAGCAACCTCGATCCCTTGTATGTGATGTTTACAGGAGGGTTTGGGCTCCTATGAGAATCTAATACTGCTGATGATCTGAGAGGAGGCAAAGCTCAGATAGTGACGCGAGTGATGGGAAATGGCTGTAAACACAGATCAACCTTTGTTCACTTCCCCACTACTCCTGCTGTGTAGCCAGGTTCCTAACAGGCCACTGACCAGTGCCAGTTTGTGGCCCTGAGGTTGGGACCATAGCTTTATTCTTTCCTGACTATCTAATTTTCTACCTGCTTTCAATCATGTTTTGTTTGAAGATAAACCTTTGCTTCCTTCCTTTATGACCAGATATGTTGGCTATACACTTCACATACACGCATAATATAAAAATATGTATATTATTTTTCACGATAATTTTTAAAAAATGCTTTACTGGAAGTTTCTCCTTTGTCAACTTTTGAATATCATATTCAATCGTGTTCTTGCTTCTATCAATGTGGCTGAGAAGTTTTGTGTCAGCATTATCATTAATTACTTAAAGCCACTAACTTGTATCTCATAAAAACTTCCTATATTTTTATATCTTTGTTTCTTTTATATTTTCATTTGTGAGAAACACTGATATCATTACTTTTGCCACAGCTTTTGAATTTAGTCTTTGCTCAAAAATATTTTACATTGTTGATCAGTGATTCTTAGGTTTGTATATTTAAAGGTAAGTGAAATGGAGAGTTTAAACTAAATTCCCCATTTAGCTTATTTGCCTTTCTATTGCTATCGAATGACCTACACTGACTCAGTTCAAAAATAAACTCTTCCCATTTTCCTGTAATTTAAATAAACACGCACAGACATACATGCACACACATAGACTTTTATAATGCAGTGACTCTATGAAAATCAAATTTAGAATTAAATAAGGATAACTGAAATATTTTTATATATTTTATGATTTAAAATTTTCTTGAATTATTTCCACTTCTTGTTAGAATATAGAATTGTGATAAGGCCTATGATCTCCCGGTAGAAAAAACTAAAATTTAAATGAAATAAAAATTTTACTTTTATATAAAACTATTGAAGAACAGTGGATTCAAGGAAGCTCAAGGTGCTGAATTCCAGAAAGGAACACATTCTCTGGAGGTGAGCAAGTGGTGGGAGCTGCTTTCACGGCTGAGGAAAAAGCATTTTTTTTAAAGTGCAGTTGGTAATGGGTAATGGCAGAGATTTTTAATTAAAATTTAAAATAATCAGAGAGATTACCACTTGAATAGCTTAAAATATAAAATTAAATCACTCAACTTCAAATTTATCTTCTCTATAAATTTCACTGAGAAAATAGCAATACAAGAGCAGCTGATAATTGGAGAGAATTTATGGAGTCTTGATGATTTTCAAAGAGATTGGATTCAGAAATTCTGATAAAATAATCTATGAAAACTCTACAATAATATCTCAGCTCAGATGTTTATAGAATTAAAGGGATGAGCCCCTTGAGAGAACAGGGTTTGAACTAACAAAGAATTTTTAAAATCTAATTAAAGCAGCGCCTAAATTAGTAGAATGTTTGCTCCTTACTCTAAGAATCACATGAAGTAGAGGGCTTAGAATTTCAGGGATGCAAATTTTTAAAAGTCATACATTTGTTTCCATTACACTGTTATTTAATATTCATTTTTCAGTAAAAAAAAAAAAAAGAAGTCAGAATATAGAAAAGCAGGAAATTTGATATGTAAATAAGAGAAAAAATATTCCATAGAAGCAGACCTATAGATGACTCAGATATGGGCATTAACATTTAAACAGTGATTATAAAATAGTGTATAAATTATAGCTTCAAGGAGAAAAGCAAGATAGTTGGTTTTACAACTGCCGTAATGGTGCCTTTTGATACTGTTTTTCTCAATAGTAAACTTTTTCCTTTGTATCCCATTTTCAATTCCAGCTCTACAAAAAGGGACAGGGTCCAGACCACTTTGGTAGGAATTAGGGTACATGGATAGGATAGTAG